>SJXQ01008777.1:62236-120620 GCA_006408695.1 Aepyceros melampus
GGGAGGGAAAGATATATATATATATATATATATATATATATATATATATATATATGATTTTTGGCTAGGGAATATGTGCAGTCAAGCACACATTTTGGTAAAATATTACTGCTAGTCACAAATAACAGATAGTTAATGATTTTGATGTTTTTCTGCATATGTGAAGTTATAAGAATCTGTGTTTATTAAAAGTCTTCCTAAAATAGACATCAAACTTGGTAAGAAGCTTGTTTTTCCAAAGCATAGAATGCCTCTTTCAGTTTTCCTCCAAAACTCTTTCAGGGTGCACTGTCAGTCATCAACTGAAGGGGCTAGTGACTTAACCTTATAGGATGGTGAGGAAAAACCTTTGTTTTATGCTGGCAACATCTCTTCCTCCAATAGTCAAGCTTTCTTTCACTCCCTTTTGTGCTTGTCAACAGTGATGCTATGACTAGAATCATGTGGTAGCATTCATCTGAGCCCAAAAGTCTCCCCATAGATAACTCTCTTTTCAAAATTCATGCTGTTGCTGGACTAGCCCTTGTGATTTTTATTATGATTGCAAGGTACCCTTAATCATAACCATAAGGAAACTTTGAAGAACAAAGTTTATTACACACACTTCCTGGAGGGTACACCTGGTACCTCAGAGTGAGGTGGGGCAGAGTAGTGAGGTGGGGGAGAGTAATGAGGTGGGAAGGTTCAGAAGTGGGGGAGATGGAGGTTTGGGGAGGTTCAGAAGCAGGTCTAGGCTTCTGATTTTATTTGGTCGAGGGTGGGGGCCTAAGATTTCACAGATTCCACTGCTTATTGGTAGTTGAGTGCATAAGAGTGGTTAAGTGCCAGACAGGAAAAGCAAGTAATCAAAAGGTCTATTATGAAGTCAACCAGTTACCAGATATCTCTAAAACAAAGGAAAGGGGTGGAGCCTATCGGAGTAGGGAGTAGGATGCCCCCTCCCACAGACTCTCACCAAGTCCTATTTCCAGGTGAAGCTGCAGAGGATGGAAAGTGTGCTGGACCAGCTCAAACAGTTGATTGCAGTGGAGGCCGATACAGGCAATTTCCACACTATTGACTAGTACAAGCCTCAGAATGCCACCACCAATGGATCCTTGATCCTGGCCATGGCACAGACACCCACCTATCAGGAGCTGGTGGAGGATGCCATACCCCATGCAAGAGCCTGGGTGGGTCATAAGAGGAACAAATTATAAATGTTCTTGATAAACTTTGTTTGCTATTTGGAGCAGAAATATTGAAGAAAATTCCAGGCTGGGAATCCATGGAAGTGGACGCAAGGCTCTCTTTCAAGAAGAATGCTAAGTTGGCCCTGCCCAGAGCCTCATCAGAGATAGGATCAGCAAGGACTGGATTCTTATAAAGCTGTCATCCACCTGAGAAGGAATTCAGTCTGGAAAGAAGCTAGAGGAGGAGCATGGCATGCACTACAGTATAACCCTACTCTTATCCTTTGTGCAGGTGATGAGCTATGCAGAGACAGGTGAACTCATGTCCCTGTTCCTGGGTTGTATTCTCTACCAGCTCGTGGCCAAAACATACAAGAAGTTGTAGGAACCCCTGGAGGACTCACTAGTGAAGAGTGTTAACAAGATCTGCAATTATTAAAAGAAGCTCCATTATAAGACAATCATCATGGGTGCCTCCTTCCACAGCACTGCTAGATCAGGGCCCTGGAAGCCTGCTGTTTCTTCACCATCTAATCCCAGGTCAAAGACCACTGCAAGATGGTGCCTGCACTGTTTGCCAAGGCAGTCCAGCTCTGGAGAAGTTGCACCTGGATGAAAAATTAATCTGCTAACTGCACAAGGAGGTCCACATGGCCCTGGAGAAGCTTTACAATGGGATCCGTAGGCTTCCTACAGAGACTATGAAGCTGAATCAGATGCTGATGAAGGAATGTTCAGCATGAAAAATGGAAAATAGCACAACTCCTGAAGCTGGACCACAGTATCTGCACTATCTTTGAACTGGGGTCTAGTTACACATGTTTTGCAATGAATCTTGGATTCTTTACTGCTTGGAATGGGGAGACATCATAGATACTTGTTTATATATACTTGATTATATGTTAAACTTTTAAAAAATATTTTATTTTTTTGTAAATAGATAACTAGTTGGAGTTTGATGTGTGATGCAGGGCATCCAAAGCTGGTGCTCTGTGACAACCTGGAGGGATGTGGCAGGAAGGGATGTGGAAGGGGGTTCAGGGTGGAGGGGACATATGCTTGCCTATGACTGATTCATATTGATGTATGGCAAGAACCATCACAATATTGTTAAGTAATAATCTCCAAATTAAAATAAATTTAAAAACAACAAAAATAAACAAAAAGTGTACAAAAGATCCTCCCTAAAAGCCATCAGAGAGTTTAGGTATTTTGAGCATGAGCTACCCATTCTCCTTGCTTGGTGCACTGCAATAAATGCCATATTTTCCTTCACTGCAAACTGGTATCAATAGATTGGCTTTGCTGTACATCAGGTGAGCACACCCAAGTTTGGTTTGGTAACTTTGGCTGAAGTAGAACCAGTGAGGATAGTTCTATAAAATATTCAAAGTTGGAAGACTTGATAGAAGGAAGTTATTACTTTACACATAGGAGTCTTTTATGCTATATTCTATATGTAGAACACTTCAGACAAACATAACAGAAAAAAAATGTAGCCTAATTTCAGCAAAATTGCTCTTCCAAATACTAATTTCTGAAAACTTATGTTGATATAATTTGTTTACACTTTGAAACCAAATTTATTCTAACAAAAATTCTTGCTTTATTATAGTTAATTCCATTAAGGAGGATAAATAATGATAATCTTTATAATAAGTAAAAATAAGATATTTTTCTTAAGAGAAAAACAATGTCCAAAGTGATCCAGGTGGAAATGTTTCCAAATTGGAGAGAGTATTTAAGTGATACAAACTGACAGTTTCTCACTTTGGAAATTCTGTGCTATGTTTTGAGTTTTCCTGAATTATCACCTTCCCTTTCTTGTCATAAGTAAAATCACACAGCAAGTCACATGCTGAAATAAGCAGAAAATTTCTGAAAACAAGAGCCAATACCACTAGGAAAGATCTAAGTTGGCAGGAAAAAATAAAAAAAATAAAAAAAGCCCGTTAGTCCAAGCTTTCTTTTTTGTCTTTGGATAATAGAAAATGCTCAGATTTTTGTCATACCTATATCTCAAAAAATATTTAACTTTAAATCCTTGTAAGTGTTTATTACATTTAGTCTTTTAAAAATCATGATATTCTCTATACTGTAGAGCTCTTTCATAGCTCCTTCTCCCACAGCAGTTGAATCTCTTGAGAAAAGATAACATGTAAATGTCCACCATAACAGACCTGCCTGGCCAAGTAAAACATCTCTGTCCACTATCTAATTTAATATCTGAGATGATGATGTGTGAACACCCTACTCAACACTGATAGGAATTCAAGGAATCTTTTAATCCATTCTATTTATTGTCTTTGAGGCTGCCCCAGTAGCGCTAGTGGTAAAGGACCTGCCTGCATTAGCAGGAGACATAAGAGACTTCTGTTCAATCCCTGGGTCTGGAAGATCCCCTGGAGGAGGGCATGGCAATTTCCTCAGTATTCTTGCTGGAAAATCCCACGGACAGAGGAACCTAGTGAGCTAGCTACAGTCTGTGGGATCTCAAAGGGTTGGACACAACTGAAGAGACAACACACACACACATGCACAAACACACACACATTTATTGTCTTCACTCTCTAGTGTTGAAAGGCACAGTGAAAATACTGACAGTGGAATTAAAATATGAGTGAATGTAAGAGTAAGGAGAGGGTAAAAGAGCAATCTTAGATTTCTGTCTAGAAAGAAAAAATATACATAATACTTACACTTGTATACTTTATAACATGATCATAAATTTTAGAATACATTTTCAATAACTAAATGCTTGGTGAGACCACAATCTATCTAACCTCCAAAATACTTAGCTCAGTTTGGATGATATATTACAAAAAACGTTATTACTCTGCCTTTAGTTTGTGATCATTTAAAATATAAGCATAACTATTGATAACTTCTATAATCTTCACTAGAGGCAGATTAACTGCAAGAGACATTCTGATTCAGATATAGTATCCAATTTCTTATTGAATCTTGGTAAGTTATTTGCCTTCATGAAACATTATGGCAGGGTTCCAAGGGTTAATTATGAGTTGCATAAAAGGTACTTCCTTCAACTCATTTTAATTTATTGCTTTCTGCTAAGCATTGCCTAGGAACTTGGCTCAATGAAGTTGCAAAGAAGAGTTACTTTTACTTCGCCCCCTTCCCATTCTACTTACTTCTGATATATATAGTCAACAACATCTAATTTCACAGCTCAGTTGTTCAGTCCTTGAAAAAAAGACATTTCCTCAAATTAGATGGTAAAAATGAGTTGGAGAAGCTGTACTAAAAAATATTCATAGTTTTAAAAGTGACATTTATGTAAGCTATATTTATGAATTCCATCAATTTATTGAGAGTATACTAATAAATTCTCTCTAAACTCTGCAAGAAGGAATAACTTATAGATGCATATTTCTAATAATATAATACTAACATATTATTTCAATTATGGACTCAAAGTGTAAACATGGATGGTTATGATATATGGGATAATAGATGATCAACACATGACTATACACTAATTCAGAAGACAGTCACAGCACTTGAGTAGTTTATGAACTGCAGCAGCTAGAATCACCAGATGCCTACATACTTTCAGGGGGAAACCATCACTGTTATAAAAATGAAAATATTTATTTAAATCTTAACAAATTGCAATGCCATGCCTGAAAACTCAATATCCACATTTTAGAATCTGCCTCATGAGAGAAAACTGCTCAAATAACAGTATAATGTAGGATCTTTAAAGCTACATTCACATTTGATTGAGATAAATGTTTATAAAAATCTATCCAGAGTGATTATTAAGGCTGGAAGTGGGGAAAACAGTGACAAGAGGAGGAATGACTTTAACTTTTTCATTTAAGCTTTATTAATTGTTGAGTGATTCTATATAAAAATATAAAAGGACAACCTGGTATTTTCTCTGTTTTGTAGTGCTGTACTGAGATGATGACTGTAGTCATTAAATTAAAATATGCTTGCTCCTTGGAATAAAACTTAAGACAAATCTAGACAGCACATTAAAAAGCAGAGCCATCACTTGGTCGACACAGGTCAAAATCTATCCAGAGTGATTATTAAGGCTGGAAGTGGGGAAAACAGTGACAAGAGGAGGAATGACTTTAACTTTTTCATTTAAGCTGTATTAATTGTTGAGTGATTCTATATAAAAATATAAAAGGACAACCTGGTATTTTCTCTGTTTTGTAGTGCTCTACTGAGATGATGACTGTAGTCATTAAATTAAAATATGCTTGCTCCTTGGAATAAAACTTAAGACAAATCTAGACAGCACATTAAAAAGCAGAGCCATCACTTGGTCGACACAGGTCCATATAATCAAAGCTATGATTTTTCCTGTAATCATGTATGTAATGTGAGAGTTGGACCATAAAGAAGGCTCACTGCTGAAGAAATTATGCTTTCGAAATGTGGTGCTGGAGAAAATTCTTGAGAGTCCCTTGGCAGCAAGGAGATCAAACCAGTCAATCCTAAAGGAAATCAACCCTGAGTATTCATTGGAAAGACTGCTGCTGTAGCTGAAACTCACTACTTAGGCCACCTGATAGGAAGAGCTGACTCATCAGAAAAGTCTTGGATGCTGGCAAAGACTGAAGGCATGCAAAGTGGATAACAGTGGATGAGATGGTTGGATGGCATCATTGACTGAGTAAACATGAGTTTGAGTAAGCTAAGGGAGTTGGTGATGGACAGGGAAGCCTGGCGTGCTGCAGTCCTTTCAGTCTCAAAAAGTCAGAAATGACTGAGCGACTGAACAAGAACAAATAAAAGATGTACTCCAAAAGACCATGATATTTTAATATTTTTCATAATATTTAAGTATGGAGACATAAAATATTTTTGGTTTTGGTATTCCATTATGAACCTCTTTTCCATGAAATATGCTCAATTTCAAGGAATCACATTTTCAGTTTATTACACTGAGCTTTTGAAATATCAATATCTTGCATGAGTTTTTAAGTGTACATAATTTTGGCTTTAAGTATCCCCTAGTTTTTATAAACTGGGAAAATGTATTTCTAGGATATGTCATGTTGAAATTTTCTTTCATTTAGTGACTGTTCACAAGTGCCACATATTTTATATGCATTTTATTATATTTTAACAGCATCCATGTCAGCTATTTTACAAACCTACTTTACAGATGAGAAAATGAAGCTTGAGGAATGTGAAACAATTTTTCTATGAAAACATATGAAGATGAAAACGCAAAGCTCTCAAAATTTGAACAATATCCCCTGAAGCACTACTTTTGACTCTGGATTGGGAACCCTGAGATGCGTGATAGATTGATTTCAGAACAACACAAGAAAAGAAAAAAGTGAATGCTGTAGCAAAAGAGATTGTGTTCACATTGTTTTGAGACATATATCCTAGCCTGTGGAACAGGCTGTCTCCTGCGACTATTCCTACCATTGTGCAGAGAGACAATCTGGCAAGGATTGCCAAATGAAATATAAATAAGACATTTAACTCTGAGTTGCAAAAATACCATAATTTTTATTCAATATCTGTGTTCCAGATATTGCATAGACATACTTGCATGAAAATTTTATTAAATTTTTATCTGAATTTCAAACATAACTTGAATCCTGTACTTATATTTGCTTAATTTGGAAAATCATGTCCTTTCTTTTTGAGGCAGCTTTGTTGAAAGCTGGCTCAGCAGGTCTGAGCTAAATCAGTGGAAGACTAGAATTGTTTGCTCTGAAGCTCTCCCTTTTAAAAAGTCCACTTCTAAATGACTTGCTCAAAGACATACAACTAGCTAATAAGAGGCTTGGATTAAAATCCAAGTCTCTTTACTCCCACCTTGGGAATCTTTACCCTATTTCATGCTATCCCCCTTCATTTGACCTTCCCCTCCACACACAGAGAGTGTGAAATTTTATCCACTATACAGGAAAGTAGCTTGTAGTTTTCTATATGCTGCTGCTGCTGCATAGCTTCAGTCGTGTCTGACTCTGTGTGACCCCATAGATGGCAGCCTACCAGGCTCCCCGGTCCCTGGGATTCTCCAGGCAAGAACACTGGAGTGGGTTGCCATTTCCTTCTCCAATGCATGAAGTTCTCTATATAGTCATTATAAATTGTGTGGAATTACAATCACCGTAATTATTCTTAGAAATAATTTAAATAGAAAATTTTGAAAATGCCTTATCTTCACAGCCAATGGAAATATAACAAAATGACAATTACTGAATAGCAAAAGAGTCATATAGCAGCTATTGTCAAATATTCTACCTGAAGGCAAACATTTCTTGAAAACAATAAATTAAGGAGAACACAGTGTTCCAAGTTCTGACTCAGCAAATAAGAACTGAAGTTCTCAATAACCAATGGTTAGAGGGGTACATCAGAAACTGAAGAGACACTGAAGAGCTTACCAAGTGATATATTAATATCTTATCCTGAATTGCCAATCCCATGGACAGAGGGGCCTGGTAGGCTGCTGTCCATAGGGTAACTAAGAGTCGAGCATGACTGAGCGATTTCACTTGCACTTTTCACTTTCATGCATTGGAGAAGAAAATGGCCAACTACTCCAATGTTCTTGCCTGGAGAATCCCAGGGACAGTGGAGCCTGGTGGGCTGCCATCTATGGGCCACACAGAGTCGGACACGACTGAAAACTTAGCAGCAGCAGCAGCAGCAGCAGCAAAATTAGCAAGAATGTGTTCGGTCTCAAATTTCTAAAGAATTAAGGACAGCTGTGATTGTTTACTCTAAGTTTAGGACAAAATTGAAGTGAATGAAAGCAAGATGCGGAGCAGAAAATTTAATCTTTAAAAAGCTGATGACTCTAACTTAAGCCAGAAGTATTTATCTTTTTAAATATAAATTCATTTATTTTAGTTGGAGGTTAATTACTTTACAATATTGTATTGGTTTTGCCATACATCAACATGAATCCGCCACAGATATACACGTGTTCCCCACTCTGAATCCCCCTCCCTCCATCCTCCCCATACCATCCCTCTGGGTTGTCTCAGTGCACCAGCCCCAAGCATCCAGCATCATGCATCGAACTTGGACTGGTGACTTATTTCATCTATGATATTATACATGTTTCAATGCCATTCTCCCAAATCATTCCACCCTCGCCCTCTCCCACAGAGTCCAAAAGACTGTTCTATACATCTGTGTCTCTTTTGCTCTCTCACATACAGGGTTATTGTTACCGTCTTTCTAAATTCCAGTCATTTAGATTCCATGAGTTTCTGTTTCCTTATCTATAAAATTATGTGCTCTATTTTCATGGTAAAAATAATGTAATACAAATGTTGTTTATAGGAGGAAAAATGGAAATGCATTAAAGAAGATGATATAAATAGTAAACTGCTGCTGCTGCTGCTGCTAAGTCACTTCAGTCGTGTCTGACTCTGTGTGACCCCATAGATGGCAGCCCACCAGGCTCCCCCATCCCTGGGATTCTCCAGGCAAGAACACTGGAGTGGGTTGCCATTTCCTTCTCCAATGCACGAAAGTGAAAAGTGAAAGTGAAGTCGCTCAGTCGTGTCCAACTCTTCACGATCCCATGGACTGCAGCCTACCAGGTTCCTCCATCCTTGGGATTTTCCAGGCAAGAGTGCTGGAGTGGGGTGCCATTGCCTTCTCCAAAATAGTAAAATAAATTAATTAAATAAAAAGTCCACTTCTTAGATGAGATAGGTGCTCCTGTCTGCTGTATTCACAAAAATGTAGATCCATAAAGGCCAGAGCCCCTCTCTACTGGGACTGTAGTCATGGTGCATGCAGTCCATCTGTCCTGCCTGGAGACACCATTGAAAAACTCAGAAAATTATGTGCATTCTGTCACTTCTGTGATAGTAAATGATTATCCAATAAAGCCTATTTCACACTTACAACACATGGTATTAAATACATGTTTACATGTCTCCACAACCATTTCCATAACATTTTGCAAAAATTTTGTTGTCTTTGTCCTTTTCAACATTCACCCATATATAACTGAGACATGCTACACATATAGTTTTGGGGAAGGAAGATTTCTCATGTCCTTTTGTTTTTAGAAAGAAAGAGTGTTCATAGTTTCTCTCATTTACTTTTTAAATTTCCAGAGTAAAAATTTAGCCACTCCTGATATAACATCAGGTGATAATAGCTCATCACCTGAAATGTACTAATTTTACTTCTCTAAGTTCCCAGTTTTATAAAGTTTTTCCTGAAATACAACTTATAGACTCACAATTCTCCTTCCATAGATGCCCAATAATTTGGTTCCAAAGACAATATTTTCCCTTTCATTCATCATACTTTTTCCAACAGGGTTCAGCATTTTATTGGTATCTGTTTACAGTAAATATGAGAATATTTGAATTCTATTTATTTTCTACAATTTAGTTGTCAGTTTAGAATTTATTAATATTGTATATATTTGCTTGTAAAAATCAATATTCTAAATTTTGGACAATTGCAAACATATAATCTTTTAAAATCATTTTTTCTTTTATTTCTGGCCCAAAATAGTATTTTACTTTCAAAGTTTTCATACAAATCTTTTTATTTAAAACATTTATTTTTTATTAAAAATATTTCCAAGATATTGTTTTTGACATTCCTCTCTCTACCATCTTCTAATTCCAAACTAATTTTCCCTTTCTATACACTCTATATTTTTACTACTATGCCATTCTCATCAAGCTGATATTGTTTTACTTCCTTTTTAAAGGGGAAAAAAAGGCCCATTCTCCAAGAAAGCTTGGATAATATACCCTGCTAAATGAAAACTTGCCAAATCTTTTCCCTTAAGGTTGATAACTTTATATGAATTATATTTATGTTATTATTCCTTGAGGTATAATCTCTGACACATTATCCTCCAGATAAAGAAGAATTTCACTGAGGCTGGTGGCAATATCATGCATATTTCTTAATCATTCGAAAGACTAGGAAGAATTCTCCTCACATACCAATATTCAACATACCATTGTAGGTTCATTATTAGAATAGAATGAAAGAATTGGGACTATAGTGTAACACATTGAAAACAAAAACAAACAAACAAACAAAAAAAGCAGTGTAAGAGCGTTCCCGTTCATTGCAGCACTGTTTATACTAGCCAGGACATTTTATCCTCCAGATAAAGAAGAATTTCACTGAGGCTGGTGGCAATATCATGCATATTTCTTAATCATTCGAAAGACTAGGAAGAATTCTCCTCACATACCAATATTCAACATACCATTGTAGGTTCATTATTAGAATAGAATGAAAGAATTGGGACTATAGTGTAACACATTGAAAACAAAAACAAACAAACAAACAAAAAAAGCAGTGTAAGAGCGTTCCCGTTCATTGCAGCACTGTTTATACTAGCCAGGACATGAAAGCAACCTAGATGTCCATCAGCAGATGAATGGATAAGAAAGCTGTGGTACATATACACAATAGAGTATTACTCAGCCATTAAAAAGAATACATTTGAATCCGTTCCAATGAGGTGGATGAAACTGGAGCCTATTACACAGAGTGAAGTAAGCCAGAAAGAAAAACACCAATACAGCATACTAACACATAGATATGGAATTCAGAAACATGGTAACAATAACCTGTATGTGAGACAGCAAAAGAGACACAGATGTATAGAACAGTCTTTTGGACTCTGTGGGAGAGGGAGAGGGTGAGATGATTTTGGAGAATGACATTGAAACATGTATAATATCATATATGAAACGAATCACCAGTCCAGGTTCGATGCATGATGCTGGAAGCTTGGAGCTGGTGCACTGAGATGACCCAGAGGGATGGTACGGGGAGGGAGGAGGGAGGAGGGTTCGGGATGGGAAACACGTGTATATCTGTGGCGGATTTATGTTGATGTATGGCAAAACCAATACAATATTGTAAAGTAATTAACCTCCAATTAAAATAAATAAATTTATATTAAAAAACAATTTTATTGTTTTCCTTCATGACATTAAAACACTCTATAAGGCTACTTTTTCCCCCTTTATGCTTGTTTGAAATCCTGTGATCTCTTTAATCCCTAAAGTCATCCTGAAAACAATTTAACTTGGTAGCAAAAACATCTATTTTTATGTAAGAAAATTTCCAGTTCCATATGGAAGTCAATTTGCTCCCCTCCTCTTGTTGGGGAAAGCTTTAGGCTTGTGGTGCCTGAATTAAGACAGGGAGGGTATGTATGGTTCCTCTGCTTCTCCCATCACTAACCCCCCTCAGGTGCTTCCCTTGTTGGAGGAGTAGGAAAAACCAGGTAAATCTCACCTGCTGTATATTCTTAAGGAGATTTAACTTTGTGATTCTTGGCTTGGCAGGAGTTGAAAGCTGATTTTCATTTTTCTTGCAGTGAACCACATTGTTCTATCTCCAGCTTTTTCCTGCTAGCGACTACTTGCAATTCTGGGTAAACTGCTTAGGTAGAAACTGGCACAGTCCAAAAGAAACCTCCAGGCATTCTTTTTCTCACAACAATTTGCATGTGCCAGTGAGCAAATAGACATTTACTGCCTTTAAACTACGAATGTGCTTTTACTGTTCAGATTTCATACTTGTAAATCCACAGAAATTCCCTGAGTTCCCGAAACTCCATAGAACATTTATCAGAGGAAATAAGGTTCAGGTTTCACAGAGCTGCAAGCTCGGCTTGAATGTCCGTGTCCCTGTCAAGGTTCCTGTATTGAAACCTAAATCCTGAGAAGAAGTGGGACCTTTAGGAGATCAGATACATGAAACAATAAAAATCCTCATGAATGGATTAATGCCCTCATGAAAGAGACCTCAGAGAGCTCCTTTGCCCTTTCAGCATGTGGAGCACAGTGAGAGGGCCAGAGTCTGCACGCTGGCCCCCTGATCCTGGATTTTTAGTCACTGGGAGTAAATTGTTTATAGTCCACTTGGTGGACTATATATATATATATATATATATATATATATATATACATATGTACATATATTTATAATATAATAAATATTATATAATCATAATGTGTGTGTGTATATATATATATATAAAATAGCTGCCTGAACAGAATAAGATATGGTATCACAAACAACATAAACAAGAGATAACTATTGCTTGTTCTGAAGCTGATTCTACCCGTTCTGTGCCAAATGACCTGGAATCATGGCATGTTAGAGACAATTAAAATTATCCAGTCCAAAATAGCCAAATTATAGATGAAGAAACAGAACTGGCCAATGTTTGATTAACTTTAGTTCAACAAACATCACTGAATACTCTTTTGCAAATGATAATGGGGCAACAAAGACAAATTTGACTTAGAGTTTACCTTGCAGGAGCTTTAGTTAGTAGATGAACTGATATTACAATCCATGTCTCCTGGTTTCAAAGTAATATCTGTCACCACACACTTGGGAATAGTTCTCAAGTTTAGTACAAAAAAGACTCTCCTGAGAGCTGTTAAAATGCAGATTCCAGAGCTCTGCTGCTGCTGCAGATTCCAATTCAATGTGCTCCTAATCTTCATGTTAACAAGTCCCTCAGTTCAATCAAGGGCCAGTTGTTCTGTTCTAGAATTTAAAAGTGTGGTTCTTTTTGGTTTTGAAGAGGGTCCTGTTCACTGATATTGATTGCCAAAGGGAAGTGATGCTTCTGTGTCATCCATTGCCTGCCCTATCATCCCATGATTTATACAGTTCAAAAAATGTGTGCAGTTTTACTGAATATAGGGTGTGTTCAGGTGCCTCTGCTTTCCTGAAACATGTTTTGGGGAGATTATTTTGGAGTTTCCTGCTGAATCCTGCTAATCATTCCCATGTCCTGCAATTCCTAAGGACTGTGTGTTATTTTATCTTTTCATTCTTAGTGAATAAAACCTTGCACATGCTGGGCCTATACGGAATGTATAGTATATGGGATTGATTGCATTTTATTTCTTTTCTTTGCATACATATATTTATAAAATACAAAATTATAATAGAAATCTTCATAGAAATATTGATTTCTGTTGATGTTCCCTTATATCTCATAATATGTTAGGACATAGCAAAGCCTAATGTCTCAAAAGTTAAGCAGGTCTGATTGAACATTAAGAAATAGATTGCCAAAGCAGGTACTCAAGGCATGGAAAGAAATTTCTCACTTGATAAAATGGTGTAGTTGGGGTGTTGATGGCACTTTTTCATCAGTCATTCACAGAAAACACTCTGACCCTCATTTCTAGTATGTTCTGACCAGTCTCAGTCCTCATTCACATGGTGTGACACCACTGAGCTTTGGCTACCCTTTCATGGGATGCAATGAGAAGCTCATCCACTCATCCATGTATACTTATTTAGGATGATAAGTATATGTGTTTTATGAATTATCTAAAATGCACACACACCACTTTGTTTCTTTCAAAATGCTGCTTAACTGCAATTAGGTTGCATTTATTCTTGGCATAGACAAAATCTTAGAGCTTATCAACTTTAATGAGATTAATTTTCTAATAATAACAGTTAATTGAGAAGGAAAAGCTAACCAAGCATCTGAATGCAAGCTCTTCCTTAAACAAGGACACTATTTATTTTAGTGATATAATCTCTTTCTTACTTTTATAAAGAAAATAAATCATAAGGCTAATGTCCCAATATCTGTATGGCTGATTAGAATAACTTAAAAAGCAAAAGCATTGAAGGTGTCATAATCAAATATTTTCTACTGAAAATTATCTTCTCCCAAAAAAATTTTCTATACTATTATTCCAATAATATTTTACAAATATTTGGAGATTACCTTACAGAATCTATACATCATATCTTTTAATGCTCATTCACTGCTGAGCGTGATGAGAAAACAGCTATTTTGAGTTTCTATGTGGGCATTTTATAGTACAGTAACGCTGATCACACCTAGTCTAGAGATTTAGATAAGAAGCCAAGTTAAGGATTCCTGCCACGAGTTCCTGTTTTGCTTTTCCTGGGGCTCCTTTCAAAATAACTGCTTCATGTTGAGTCTTTGAAAAGTTAATGACTTCCACCTCCACCAAGTTATGAGTAATAGATATTTTGTTACCTTGTAATCTACTGCTACCTGATGACTGTGGAGGGAGGGCCGCCCTTCCGCTGGCTAATTGCCCACCCCACACCCACCTCACATGACACACCTCGCCCTGCCATTTCTTGGATTTGTAAATCATAAACCTAATGATTTTACTTCCTTTGTGTGAGTATATTGAAATTTCAACTTTAATCAAAATGACCTGGGGTTTCACTTCACCAAAGTGGCTGCTCAGATGTGAGGGAGATACACAATGACCCCATGTTGAATTGTGTCTCCTTATTCAGCTGGTGCAGATTCTTAATTTAAAACACTAGGTATGGGTCAGTAAACACAATGAGGACCTGCAGTAGCCCAGACATTCTAATAGATTCTTGATACCCAATAAGAAGTGTATAATATGGAAACATCCCCAGAGGCAGATCCAGGTTGTTCAGTTGTGTCTGACTATTTGAGAACCCATGGACTGCAGCATGCCAGGCTTCCCTGTCCTTCACTATCTCTCGGACACAAAATCATGTCCACTGAGTCAATGATGCCATTCAGCCATCTCGTCCTCTATTGCCCCCTTCTCATCAAGCCCTCAATCTTTCCCAGCACTGGGGTCTGTTCCAGTGAGTCAGCTCTTCGCCTCAGGGGGCCAAACTATTGGAGCTTCAGCTTCAGCATCAGTCCTTCCAATGAATATTCAGGAGTAATTTCCTTATGATTGACTGGTTTAATCTCCTTGTCTTCTCCATCACTAAAGTTCAAAAGTATAAAGTCTTCAGCACTCAGCCTACTTTATGGTCCAACTTTCACATCCTTACATGACTACTAGAAAAACCATAGCTTTGACTAGATGAACCTTCATCAGCAAAGTGATGTCTTTGCTTTTTAATACACTGTCTAGGATTGTCATAGGCTTTATTCCAAGGAACAAATGTCTTTTAATTTTTTATGATTTTGGATTTATGATTTTGGAGCCAAGAAAATAGTCTGTCACTGTTTTCATTGTTTCCCCATCTATTTGTTGTGAAGTGATGGGACTGAATGCCACGTTTTTGTTTTTGTTTTGTTTTGTTTTTATTTTTTTGGAATGCAGAGTTTTTCACTCTTTCACACTCCTCTTTCACCTGCATCAAGAGGCTCTTTACTTCCTCTTCTCTTTTTGCCATTAAGGTGGTGTCATCTGCATATCTGAGGTTACTGACATTTCTCCTGGCAATCTTGATTCCAGTTTGAGATTCATCCAGCCCAGCGTATCACATATGTATTCTGCATATAAGTTAAATAAGCAGGGTGATAATATACAGCCTTGTCATAACTCTTTCCCAATTTTGAACCAGTCCGTTTTTCCCTGTCTGGTTCTAATTGTTGCTTCTTGACCTGTATACAGGTTTCTCAGGAGGAAGGTAAAGTGCACTGGTATTCCCAGCTCTTCAAGAATTTTCCATAGTTTGTTGTGATCAACACTATCTGTCCTAAGTTGCTTCAGACATGTCTGATCTTTGTGACCCTGTGGACTGTTGCCTGCCATGCTCCTCTGTCCATGGAATTCTCCAGGCAAGAGTAATGGAGTGGATTGACATTTCCTACTCCAGGGAATCTTCCCAACCCAAGGATTGAAACTGCATCTTAGATCTCCTGCATTTGCAGGAAGGTTCTTTATCACTAGCACCACCTGAGAAGGGCCATGACCCACACAATCAAAGGGTTTCATGTAGTCAATGAAGCAGAAGTAGATTTTTTCTGGAATTCCCTTGCTTTTTCTATGATCCAATGGATCCAATTTGATCTTGGTTCCTCTGCTGTTCCTGAATCCAGCTTGTACATCTGGAAGTTCACAGTTGACATACTGTTGAAGCCTAGCTTGAAGGATATTGAGCTTTACCTTGTTAGCATGTGAAATGATCTCAGTTGTACAATAGTTTGAACATTCTTTGTCATTGCTTTTCTTTGGGATTACAATGAAAACTGATTTCTTTCAGACCTGTGGCCACTGCTGAGTTTTCCAAATTTGCTAGCAAATTGAGAGCCAGGAGACTGATGAATAAATAAAAATATTACAACTATACATGTAAAATATCAGAATTATGAGTAGATCTTCAACACCCTAAGTGAAAGTCTCTCAATCATATTCAACTCTTTATGACCCCATGGACTTCTCTAGTCCATCGAATTCTCCAGTCCATGGAATTCTCCAGGCCAGAATACTGGAGTGGGTAGCTGTTCCTTTCTCTAGGGGATCTTCCCAACCCAGAGATAAAACCCATGTTTCCCACATTGTAGGCATATTCTTTACCAGCTGAACCACCAGGGAAGCTTGACACATTAAAGGGCAGAACAATTCAATATTTCCAGAAGAGCTGAAGGAAGTTTCAGAGAAATTAATCTAAAACCGACTTCATATTAGAACCACCAGAGAAGCTCTTAGAACAAATGCTACACATGATCCAGGACAGATTAATTAATGCAGAATCTCTGCAGGTGAGCTCTCAATGCTGATAAATTTTAAAGTATGTCCAAGTTTTTATATTTATTCTAGTGTTAAGAACCACCACTATAAAGAAAATGGCAAATAATTTTTTTTTGTTTGTTTGTTTGTTTTAGTTGGAGGCTAATTACTTTACAACACTGTGGTGGTTTTTGTCATACATTGACATAAATCAGCCGCAGGTGTACATGTGTCCCCCTGTCCTGAACCCACTTCTCACCTCCCTCTCCACCCCCTGGGTAGTCCTAGGGCACTGGCTTTTTTTTTTTTTAGATTAATTAATGCAGAATCTCTGCAGGTGAGCTCTCAATGCTGATAAATTTTAAAGTATGTCCAAGTTTTTACATTTATTCTAGTGTTAAGAACCACCAATATAAAGAAAATGGCAAATAATTTTTTTTGTTTGTTTGTTTGTTTAGTTGGAGGCTAATTACTTTACAACACTGTGGTGGTTTTTGTCATACATTGACATAAATCAGCCACAGGTGTACATGTGTCCCCCTGTCCTGAATCCACTTCTCACCTCCCTCTCCACCCCCTGGGTAGTCCTAGGGCACTGGCTTTTTTTTTTTTTTTAATTGAAGGATAATTGCTTTACAGAATTTTCTTATTTTCTGTCAAACCTCGACATAAATCAGCCATAGGTATACATATATCCCCTCCCTTTTGAACCTCCTTCCCATCTCCCTCCCCATTCCACCCCTCTAGGCTGATACAGAGACCCTGTTTGGGTTTCTTGAGACATACAACAAATTCCCATTGGCTATCTATTTCACATATGGTAATATAAGTTTCCGTGTTACTCTCTCCATACATCACACCTGCTTCTCCCCTCTCCCCATGCCCATAAATCTAACCTCTATGTCTGTTTCTCCACTGCTGCCCTGTAAATAAATTGTTCGGTACCATTTTTCTAAATTCCATATATGTCCAATAGTATATGATATTCATCTTTCTAATTCTGATTTATTTCACACTGTAAGGTGGCTCTAGGTTCATACACATCATTAGAACTAACTCAAATGCACTCCTTTTTATGGCTAAGTAATATTCCATTGTGTATATGTATGACAACTTCTTTATCCATTCATCTGTCAATGGGACATCTAGGTTGCTTCCATGTCTTAGCTATTGTAAATAGTGCTTCAGTGAACAATGAGATACATGTGTTTCCAATTTTGGTTTCCTCAAGATATAAGCCTAAGAATGGGATTGCTGGGTCATATGATGCTTTTATTCCTAGTTTTTAAGGAATTTCCATACTGTCTTCCATAGTGGCTGTATCAATTTACATCACCACTGACAATGCAACAGCATTCCCTTTTCTACTCACCCTCTCAAACATTTATTGTTTGTAAATTTTTGATGATGGTCATTCTGACTGGTGTGAGGTGATATCTCATTGTACCATTGATTTGCATTTTGTTAATAATGAGAATGCTGAGCATCTTTTCATGTGCTTGTTAGCAATCTGTATGTCTTCTTTGGAGAAATGTCTGTTTAGGTCTTTATCTCATTTGTTTTTCTGGTATTGAGTTGTATGTGTTGTTTGTACATTTTGGAAATTAATCTTTTGTCAGTTATTTCATTTGTTATTATTTTCTCCCTTTCTGAGGGTTGTCTTTTCACCTTGCTTACAGTTTCCTTTATTGTGCAAAAGCTCTTAAGTTTAACCAGGTCCCACTTGTTTACTTTTTTTTTCTTTCCATTACTCTAGGACGTGGGTCATAGAGGATCTTGTTTTGATTTATGTCATCAAGTGTTCTGCCTGTTTTCCTCTAAGAGTTTTATAGCTTTTGGTCTTACATTCAGGTCTTTAATCCATGTTTTTTATCTTTGTTTATGGTGTTAGGAAGTGTTCTAATTTCATTCTTTTACATGTAGATGTCCAATTTTCCCATCACCATTTATTGAAGAGACTGTCTTTGCTCCTTTGTCAGAAATAAGGCACCCATAGATGAATGGGTTTATTTCTGGGCTTTCCATCTTGTTCCATTGGACTATATTTCTATTTTTGTGCCAGAACCATACTGTCTTGATGACTGTAGCTTTGTAGTATAATCTGAAATCAGGAAGGTTGATGCCTCCAGCTCCATTCTTCTTTCTGAAGACTGCTTTGTATATTTGGGGTCTTTTGTATTTCCATATAAATTATGAAATTCTTTGTTCTAGTTCTGTGAAAAATGCCATTAAGAATTTGATAGGAATCCCATTGAATCTGTAGATTGCATTTGGTAGTATAGTCATTTTCACAATATTGGTTCTTCTTACCCAGGAACATGGAATATCTCTTCATCTATTTATGTCATCTTTGATTTCTTTCATCAGTGTCTTATAGTTTTCCTAATATAGTTCTTTTTTTCATTATGTAAGTTTATTCCTAGATATTTTATCCTTTAAGTTGCAGTGGTAAATGGGATTTGTTTCTTAATTTATCTTTCTGAATTTTCATTATTATATATGAGAATCAAGTGATTTTTGTGTATTGGTTTTATACCTTTAGCTCTAGTAATTTTCTGATTGTATCTTTAGGGTTTTCTCTGTTCAGTAGCATATCATCTGCAAACAGTGAGAGCTTTACTTCTTCTTTTACAATCTGGATTCCTCTTTCTTTTTTTTTTTTTCCTTATCTGATGCTGTAGCTAGGACTTTCAAAACTATGTTGAATAATAGTGGTGAAAGTGGACACCCTTCTCTTATTCTGGATCTTAGGGGAATGCTTCAATTTTTTAAACATTGAAAATGTTTGCTGTAGACGTCATATATGGCCTTTTCTATGTTGAAATAGATTCCTTCTATGTATATTTTTTGAAGAGTTTTAATCATAAATGGATCCAGAATTTTATCAAAGGCTTTCTCTGCATCTATTGGGAGGATCATATGATTTTTATCTTTCAATTTGTTAATATGGTGTATCACATTGATTGATTTGCATATGTTGAAAAATCTTTGCATCCCTGGAATAAACCCAACTTGATCATTGTGTATGAACATTTCAATGTGTTTTTGAACTCTATTTGGTAAAATATTATTGAGTATTTTTGCATCTGTGTTCATCAGTTATATTGGTCTGCAGTTTTCTTTTGTATGTGTTGCCTTTGACTGATATCAGGGTGATGGTTCTTGTTGAATGAGTTTGGAAGTGTTCTTTCCTCTACAATTTTTTGAAAAAGTTTTAGAAGAATAGATGCTAGCTCTTCTCTAAATGTTTGATAGAATTCTGCTATAAAGCCATCTGGTCCTGGGCTTTTGTTTTTTGCGAGAATTTTGATGACAGCTTTAACTTCAGTGCTTGTAATTGGGTTGTTAATTTCTATTTCTTCCTGGTTCAGTTTTGGAAAATCGAACTTTTCTAAGAATCCATCCATTTCTTCCAGGTTATCCATTTTATTGCCATATAGTTGTTCATAATAGTCTCTTATAATCCTTTGTATTTCTGCATTATCTTCTGTAACTTCTCTTTCATTTCTACTTCTGTTGTTTGGTTCATCTGTTTTTTGTTCTTGATGAGTGTGGCTAAAGGTTTGTCAATTTTGTTTATCTTCTCAAAGAACCAGCTTTTAGTTTTATTAATCTTTGCTATTTTTTCTTACATTTCTTTTCACTTATTTCTGCTCTGATATTTATGATTTCTCTCCTTCTGCTATTTTTTTAATTTTTCCTTCTTTTTCCAGTTGTTTTAAGTGTAAAATTAGGTTGTCTATTTGATGTTTTTCTTGTTTTTCAAGATAGGATTGTATTGCTATAAACTTCCCTCTTAGAACTGTTTTCACTGCATTCTGTACATTTGGAGATGTCATGTTTCCATTCTCATTTGTTTCTAGAATTTTTTTTATTTCCCTTTTGATTTCTTCAGTAACCTGTTGGTTATTTAGAAACATATTATCTAATATCTATGTGTTTGTGTCTTTTTATAGTGTTTTTTTTTTCTTATAATTGATATCTAGTCTCATAGCATTGTGATTGGAAAAAATGCTTGATACAATTTCAATTTTCTTAAATTTACTGAGGTTTGATTTGTGACCCAAGATATTGTCCTTCCTGGAGAATGTTCCATGGCACTTGAGAAGAAGGTGTATTCTTCTGCATTTGGGTGGAATGTCCTGAAGATATCAATGAGATCCATCTCATCTAATGTATCCTTTAAGACTAGTGTTTCCTTAATAATTTTCTGTTTTGATGATCTGTTCGTTGGTGTGAGTGGGGTGTCAAAGTTTCTTACTATTATTGTGTTACTGTCAGTTTCTCCTTTTATATCTGTTACTGTTTTTCTTATGTATTGAGGTGCTCCTATGTTGAATACATAGATATTTACAATTTTTATGTCTTTCTTTTGGGTTGATCACTTGATCATTATGTAGTGTCCTTCCTTATCACTTGTATTTTTTTTTTAATTTTAATTTTAAGGTCTGCTTTGTCTGTTATGAGGATTCTTACTCTAGCTTTTCTTTTGCTTTCTATCTGCATCGACTATATTTTTCCATCTTTTCACTTTCAGTCTAAGATGGCTTTAAGTCTGAAGTGGGTTTCTTGTAGATAGCACATATATGGGTCTTGTTTTTGTATCCATTCAGCTAATCTGTGTCATTTGGTTGGAGCATTTAATCCATTTGCATTTAAAGTAATTATTGATATATATGTTCCTATTGCCATTTTCTTAATTTTAGGGGGTTTGATTTTGTAGATATTCTTCTTTTGTATTTCTTGATTATATAAGTCCATTTAACATTTATTGTAAAGCTGGTTTGATAGTACTGAGTTCTCTTATCTTTTGCTTGTCTGAAAAGCTTTTGATTTCTCCATCAATTTTGAATGAGATCCTTGCTGGGTACAGTAATCTTGGTTGTAGATTTTTCTCTTTCAGTACTTTAAATTTATCCTGCCATTTCTTTCTGGCCTGCATAGTTTCCGTTGAAAGATCCTCCCTTGTATGTTATTTGTTGCTTTTCCCTTTTGCTTTTAATATTCTTTCTTTGTGTTTAATCTTTGTTAGTTTGATTAGTATGTGTCTTGGCGTGTTTCTCCTTGGGTTTAACCTGTATGGGGTTCTCTACACCTCTTGGACTTAATTGACTATTTCCTTTTCCATGTTGGAGAAATTTCAACTCTAATCTCTTCAAAAATGTTCTCATACCCTTTCTATTTCTCTTCTTCTTCTGGGAGCCCTATAATTTGAATGTTGGTGTGTTTAATATTGTCCCAGAGGTCTCTGAAATTGTCCTCTGTTCTTTTCATTCTTTTACTTCATTCTGCTCTTTAGAAATTATTTCAACCCTTTTATCTTCTAACTCTCTGATTCATTCTCCTGCTTCAAATATTCTGTTATTGATTCTTTCTGGAGTATATTTAAATTCAGTAATTGTGTTGTTTGTCTCTGTATGTTTATTCTTTAATTCTTTAATTCTTCTAAATCTTTGTTAATTGATTCTTGCATTTTCTCCTTTCTGTTTTCAAGGTTTTTGATCATCTTTACTATCATTATTCTGATTTTTTAAAAAATGTTGCCTGTTTCCTCTTATTTTGATTCTGTATTTCTGGTTTTTTTTTTTTCTTTCTTTAATTTGTGCAGTACTTTTCTGCCTTTACATTGTTTGTCTTAAACTTATTGTGTTTGATGTCTCCTTTTCCGAGGCTTCAAGGCTGAATTCTTTCTTCTTTTTGGCTTCTGACCCTCTAAGGTTGGTGTAGTGGTTTGTGTCAGCTTTGTATCGGATGAGATTTATGCTAAGTTTTAATTTTTTTGATTTTCCTCTGAAGGGCAGGGCTGAGTGATGTGGTAATCTTGTCATTTGATGATTGGGTTTACATTTTTGTTTTGTTTGTTATTTGGATGAAGCCTCCTGCATGGGGTGCTACTGGTGGTTTCATGATGCTGGTTCTTGTATTCAAGTGATTTCCTTGTGTGAGTTCTCACTATTTTATTCTCCCTATGGTTAGTTCTCTGTTAGTCTAGGATCTTGTTGTCAGTGCTCCCACTCCAAAAGCTCAGGACTTGACATCTGGTCAGGAACAAAGATTCCAAAAGTGGTTTGTTATGGTATTAAGAGAGATTAAAATACATATCCCAAAAACGAGAAACCAAAGATGATCCCCAGATAAATGCAATTACACAGTCCGGCAAATAATAATTAAAATGATGGAATATACACACATACATATGCATCCATCAGTTCAGTTCAGTCACTCAGTCGTGTCTGACTCTTTGTGACCCCATGAATCACAGCACGCCAGGCCTCCCTGTCTATCACCAACTCCCGGAGTTCACTCAGACTCACGTCCATGGAGTCAGAGACGTCATCCAGTCATTTCAACCTCAGTCGTCCCCTTCTCCTCCTGTCCCCAATCCCTACCAGCATCAGAGTCTTTTCCAATGAGTCAACTCTTCACATGAGGTGGCCAAAGTACTGGAGCTTCAGCTTTAGCATCATTCCTTCCAAAGAAATCCCAGGGTTTATCTCTTTCAGAATGGACTGGTTGAATCTCCTTGCAGTCCAAGGGACTCTCAAGAGTCTTCTCCAACATCACAGTTCAAAAGCATCAATTCTTGGTGCTCAGCCTTCTTTACAGTCCAACTCTCACATTCATACATGACCACAGGAAAAACCATAGCCTTAACTAGACGGACCTTAGTTGGCAAAGTAATATCTCTGCTTTTGAATATGCTATCTAGGTTGGTCATAACTTTTCTTCCAAGGAGTAAGTGTCTTTTAATTTCATGGCTGCAGTCACCATCTGCAGTGATTTTGGAGCCCAGAAAAATAAAATCTATAGCCAAAATCAAAACTGTCCAACAAAAATAAAGTATAATAGGTTGACCCAGTGAACAAAGGAAACCAAAAATTATATCTACCAGTTAAGAACAAAGCTAATTAAAGCACAAATTGGAAAACAAGACTAAATCAAGGTGCAAACTGGAGAATAAAACAATGAAAACAAAATTAACAAATATGTTCTGAGGAAAGGAAAGAAAGAAAAGAAACAAAGAATGGATATGCAAATCTAAATAGAGGTAGATAAAGAATATTTATATACATTAAAGATTAGCTGCATGGAGAAAAGAATAGTAGGAAAAGCAAACAAAGGAATAAATGTAGAAAAAAATAAGAATATGTTTTTAAAAAATTAAAATTAAAAAAAAATGGAGGAAAGACAAAAAAAAAAAAAAAAGGAAAGGTCCAGAAAACTACAGAAGCCCAAAACAGAGACAGAAGTTTATAACAATAAAATGTGTGTGAGAAAAAAAAAAAAAAAAAACCAAAAAGCTTAATTAGATTTCATAGTGTCAATAATATTGACAACTACAACAGAGCAGGATAGGGAGGAAAGTAAAAGGAAAAAAAGAAAAAGACAAGAAAAAGAAAAAAAATCCAAAAGAAACTATAGAACAAGTCAATAGAAGACTAATACAAGTTTTTCTTAAGTCACTGCTGTCTGGATCCTTTCCCTCACTGGGAGTCACAATCCATCTCGCCTCCCTAGCATGCCCTACAACACTGTGTTGGTCCCTGGACCTTCTGTGGGGGCAGCTTAGATTCTATTCTGGTCCTACTCCTGTGTATTATTTCATCAATGTCTGCAGCTCTAATAACTAGTGCACTTTCTTTTGAGGAAGCTCTCAATGTACTTTTATATATTCCTTAGTCACAGAGTCTGCCTAGTCGATCATGTGATTTTAATCTGCAGCTTGTACAGCTGCTGGGAAGATTTTGGGTTTTTTTCCTTAGCCACACTGCCCCTGTATTTCAACTGTGGTTTTACTTCCGTTTATGCATGTGGGTCATGCACTTGGGTTTGCTCCTGACCCAGCTCTGGAAGACTTGAATCAACCCCAGGGATGGCCAGATGTGGAGGTGATTAATTCTTTGGCACATTTTTTGATTGGGTCACTACTTTTTCTGGTATTGTGCTGCATGAGCTGCTTGTATTTTGGAGATTAATTTTTTGTCAGTTATTTCATGGGAGAAGGAAATGGCAACCCAAGTCAGTACTCTTGCCTGAAAATTCCATGGATGGAGGAGCCTGGTAGGTTACAGTCCATGCGGTCACAAAGAGCCAGACATGACTGAAGCAACTTAGCAGCAGCAACAGCAGCAGTTGTTTCATTTGCTATTATATTCTCCCATTCTGAAAGCTGCCTTTTCACCTTGCTTATAGTTTCCTTCTCTGTGTGAAAGTTTTAAGATTAATTAGGTCCCATTTGTTTCTCTTTGTTTTTACTTCTGTTACACTGGGAGGTTGGTCATAGATGATCTTGCTGTGATTTATGTCAGAGTGTTTTGCCTATGCTTTCCTCTAGCAGTTTTCTGGTCTTACATTTAGATCTTTAACCCATTTTGAGTTTATTTCTGTGTATGGTGTTAGAAAGTGTTCTAGTTTCATTCTTTTACAGGTCATTGACCAGTTTTCCCAGCACCACTTGTTAAAGAGATTGTCTTCTCCATTCTATATTTTTGCCTCCTTTGTCAAAGACAAGCTGTCCATAGATGCTTGGATTCATCTCTGGGCCTTTTTTGTTTGTTTCATTGGTCTATATTTCTGTCTTTGTGTCAGTATTGTACTGTCTTGATGACTGTAGCTTTGTAGTATAGTCGAAGTCAGGCAGGTTGATTCCTACAGTTCCCTTCTTCTTTCTCAAGATTGCTTTGGCTATTCGAGTTTTTTTGTGCTTCCATAAATATTGTGAAATTATTTCTTTTGGTTTTGTGAAAATACAATTGGTAGCTTGATAGGCATTGCATTGAATCTATAGATTGCTTTGGGGAGTATACTCGTATTCACAATATTGATTTTTTCATTCCATGAACATGGTATATTTCTTCATCTATTTCTGTCATCACTGAGTTCTTTCATCAGTGTTTTATAGTATATATACACACACACACACACACTGTTTTTTAGGTAAATTTATTCCTAAGTAATTTATTATTTTCATTGCAATGGTGAATGGGATTGTTTCTTTAATTTCTCTTTCTGTTTTCTCATTGTTAGTATACAGGAATGCAAGGGGTTTCTGTGTATGTTGTATCCTGCAACTTTACTATATTCATTGATTAGCTCTAGTAATTTTCTGGTAATGTCTTAAGGCTTTTCTATGTAGAGGATCATGTCATTTGCAAAGAGTGAGAATTTTGCTTCTTTTCCAATCTGGATTCCTTTTATTTATTTTTATTTTTTGATTGTTGTAGCAAACGCTTCCACAACTCTTGAATAGTAGTGGTGAGAGTGGGCACCTTTGTCTTTTTCCTCACTTTAGAGAAAACGCTTTAAGTTTTTCACCATTGAGGATAATGTTTACTGAGGGTTTATTGTAGATGGCTTGCATTATGCTGAGATATATTCCTTCTATGCCTGCTTTCTGGAGAGTTTTTGTCATAAATGGGTGTTGAATTTTGTCAAAGGCTTTCTCCACACCTATTGAGTTCATCATATGATTTTTATCTTTCAATTTGTTAAGATGATGTATCTCATTGATTTTTTTGAATACTAAAAAGTCCTTGCATCTCTCAGTTAAAGCTCGCTTGGTCATGATGTATGATCTTTTTAATATGTTGGTGGATTCTGTTTGCTAGAATTTTTTGAGGATTTTTGCATCTACGTTCATCAGTGATATTGCCTGTAGTTTTATTTTGTATGGCATCTCTGTCTGGTTTTGGTATTAGGGTGATGGTGGCCTCAGAGAATGAGCTTTGGAGTTTACCTTCCTCTGAAGTTTTCTGGAAGAGTTTGAGTAGGATAAGTGTTAGCTCTTCTCTACATTTTTGGTAGAATTCACCAGTGAAGCCATCTGGTCCCGGGCTTTTCTTAATCCAGATCTTCAACAAATGCTAAAGAATCTTCTCTAGACAGGAAACACAGACAGGGTTTATAAAATTGAACCCAAAGCAGCAATATAAATGGCAATGGGGTCATGCTTATCAATAATTACCTTAAATGTAAGTGAGTTGACTTCTCCAATCAAAAGACAAAGACTGGCTGAATGGATACAAAACAAGACCACTATGTATGCTGTCTTCAAGAGTGAAAGTGAAGTGAAGTCGCTCAGTTATGCCCAACTCTTTGCAACCCCATGGGCAGTAGCCTGCACCAGGCTCCTCTGTCCATGGGATTTTCTAGGCAAGAGTACTGGAGTAGGTTGCCATTTCCTTCTCCAGGGAATCTTCCCGACCCAGGGATCAAACCCAGGCCTCTCACATTGTAGAAAGATTCTTTACCATCTGAGCCACCAGGGAAGTCTTCAAGAGACCCACCTTAAACTAATGGACACATACAGACTGAAAGTGAATGGATGGAAAAAGTTATTTCATGCAGATGGAGACCAAAATAAAGCAGGAGTAGTAATATTCATGCCATATAAAATAGACTTTGTAATAAAGACTGTGAAATGAGACAAAGAAGGACATTACATAATGATCAATGATCATAAAAATGAAAAAAAATCATAAAAATCAAAGAAGATATAACAATTATAAATATATATATATACCCAACATAGGAGTAACGCAATACATAAGGCAAATACTAACAAGTGTGAAAGAAGAAATTAACAATACCACAATAATACTGGGAGATTTTAACACCTCATCCATACCTATGGATAGAAAAATCAGACAGAAAATCAGCAAGGAAAAAAAAAACNACTTCCACTGTATAATCATAAGGGATTTGATTTAGGTCATACCTGAATGGTCTAGTGGTGTTGCCCACTTTCTTCAATTTAAGTCTGAATTTGGCAATCAGGAGTTCATGATCTGAGCCACAGTCAGCTCCCGGTCTTGTCTTTGTTGACTGTATAGAGCTTCTCCATCTTTGGCTGCAAAGAATATAATCAATCTGATTTCGGTGTTGACCATCTGGTGATGTCCATGTGTAGAGTCTTCTCTTGTGTTGTTGGAAGAGGGTGTTTGCTATTATATACAAATATTTATGTGTAAGCATTTATGTTCAAGAGTGTATCCATAAAGTCTTAGTCCCCAGTAGTGCATGGTAGAAATAAGACTTTGGAGTCAAATTTGAGCTCAATTTCCTATATTGACTTTTATGAGGGATACTGACAATGTGACTTTAAAATGATTATCAACTTATTCTTGGTATATTTTTTGTATCCCTATCCAGATGTGTTTTCTATTCTCCTCACTGGTTCTGTTTCAGAAGGTTGGCATATATAAGTTGCATCACAGGGGCTCTTTATTGCTCCAGCTTCTTATTAGGGTCAACTAATGGAGGAAGTGGTAGATTAGAGAGCTGAGAAATAAAGAGGTCACACTTATCACCCGTTTCCCTTCCTGATGACCTGTATTCTGCTACCTAAAGGGCAGAGCCCCTGTCCCATGATGGCCTTTTCCTTTGTTACCTCAGTTATAACACTCTAGGTGCCTAGTTATTTCTCCCTTCCCCTGAGATTGCCTGGAATTAGGAGTGATGAGGTTTCCATAGTCCCTAGCTCCAGGGCATCTCAATATTTTTTTATTTTCCCTTAATCTGCCAGAAACATTTACAAATTGTCTCTTTTATTAAATTATCTTCAACTTCCTTTTTCTAGTATGCTCTGTTTTCTACCAGGAGTATACTGTGTCCTACAATTGTTTTCACATCTGAAAAAGGGTGTTGGTAGTAATTTTATAATTATTATGAAAATTGAATAATACCTGTAGAATACTTAAGACAGTACCTACTTCATAGTAACTGAAATAAGTGGGAGCCATATTACTAATGCAATTATTCATAATTTTCATAAAACTTTTGTTTCTAATGGTCCAAAACAATTTAACCTTTAAGACAATTGTCACTATCTGTGTCAGTCTGGGAACTCCAAGAAGTGAAACAGGGATGGGATTAAATGTGTAAAAGATTTGAGGTCTGTGGGAACTTCTCTGAAAGATAAGTGTACAAGGAGAGGCTTCAGACTACGTTTCAGGGTTGATGCTTATGAGAGAAGGGTGTGGGAAGGGAGAATAATCAAACAGGCAGTCTTAGATGGTAGCACTTTGCCAAACCAAGTTTGGATAAAGTCACTGGGAACTCCTTGAATGAAGACTGCTCATTAGAGAATTCCCTTATACTGTTGGAATGAGCCCACTCTAATACCCCCAACCACAATTAATTATTGACTGAGAAGAACTATGGGGAAGTGAGGCATCAGTAGAAACATGGCAGTCAGTTGATGTTTCTTCCTGCCACAAGAGATTTGGTTGGGTGTATTTCCATGGCTCTAAATTATAATATTTTTTGTGTGTAATATCAAAAATTACGTTGGCTAAAAGTAAGCAAAGATGCTTTAAATACCTTACTGATTCTTCATATATCTACCTATTGACTCTTTGTATTTCTTCTTTTGAGGAATGTCTATTCAAGTCATTTGCCCAAATTTTAATCATGTTACTTTAAAAATTGAGTTGTAAGAGTTCCTTATGTATTTTGAGTATTAAGTCCTTATCAGGCATGTGGTTTACAAACATATTTTCTCATTCTGCGTGTTGCTTTTACACTGTTGATTGTTTCATTTGTTTTTAGCAAATTCTTTGGTTTAATGCAGTCTTATTTTGGTTTTGGTGCCTGTACCTTTGGTGTCGTATTCAAAAAATCATTGCCAAAGCCAGTGTTAAAGCTTTTCCCTTTATGTTTTGCTCTAGTAGTTTTGTCATTTCAGGTCTTAAAAGTATTTCTCTTTAATCCATTTTGAGTTGAAGTTTTTTTTTTTATGGTGTAACATAAGGTCCTACTTTCACTTTTACTGTCTTTTCCCTATAATGTGCTCTTGGCACCCTAAAGGTCAGTTGACAGTAAATGTGAATTTAGTTCTGGCCTCTGTATTCTGTTTCATTGTTCTCTCTCTCTTTTTTAATGTCAATTTTGAACTGTTTTTATAACTATTGCTTTGTAATACATTTTAAATCAAGTATGAGAGCTCCAGATTTTTTATTTTTACTTTATTTTACTTTACATTACTGTATTGGTTTTGCCATATATTGACATGAATCCGTCTCAGGTTTACATGAGTTCCCAATCCTGAACCCGCCCCCCCCCCTACCTCCTACCCATTATCAACTCTCTGGATCATCCCTGTGCACCAGTCTCAAGCATCCTGTATCCTATATTGGATTTTTGATCAAGGTTGCTTCAACTCTTTGAGGTCTTCTGTTCCTATGAATTTTAGAATTTTTGTTTCTGCAAAAAAAAAGCAGTTGTAATTTTGTAATTTTGATAGGGATAGCATTGATTTGTGTAGATTATTCTAAGTAGCATGAATGTTTAAATCATACAATTCTAGAAGATGAAAATGGGATGTCTGTTGTCCTTCATCAGTGTTTTATGTGTATAAGTCTTTAACCTTTTGCTTAAATTAATTTTTAAGTATTTTATTCTTACTGTTGTAAATGAGGTAGTTAATTTCCTTTATGGGTAATCTGTTAGCGTATAGAATGCTAGTAATTTTTTTATGCTATTTTCATGTCTTGCAAATAAATGAAACCAAAGTTTTTGTTGAGTAGTTTATTATTATTATTTTTTAAATATGCATGATGAAGTCATCTGCAAACAGATCACTTTACTTTTCCTTTCCTATTTGGATGCTTTTCATTTCATCTTAATTATTCTAAGACTCCAGTAGTTGGGCTTAATAGGAGTAGTAAGAATTGGCATCTTGCTTTGTACCAGATCTTTGAGGAAAAGCTTTTAGTTTTTTACCCATTGATTATGATGTTTTTCTTACATGGTCTTTATTGTGTTGATGTACATTCCTTCTATTTTAATTTGTTGTTGTTGATCTTTATGAAAGTATGCTGAATTTTGTGAAGTGCTTTTTCCAGTTGAAATGCTCAGATGATTTTTATGTATATTGTGGTTTATTTGATTTTATCTGTAATGTGGTATATCACAACTTTGTATAGGTTAAATCATCCTGCAACACAAGGATAAATCCCACTTGGTCATGGCATCTAAATTTTTTAAAGTACTGTTGAATTGAGTTTTCTAGTATTTTGTGAAAGATTTTTTCACCTATGTTTCTTAGTTAGTGGCCTATAGTTGCCTTATCTTGTGATGGCATTGTCTAGCTTTGGCATGAAGATGTTGCTGGCACCATAAGATGAGTTTAGAAGTTTTCACTCCTTTTTTTTTTTTTTTTTTAAGAGTTTGAGGAGATTTTGTATTAATTCCTTGCATGTTTGCAGAATTTCCCCACAATGCCATCTGGCCCTGAGCATTTTTGTTTGGAGGATTTTGATTTACTGCTTCAGTCTTTGTACTGGTCTTTTTAGGCTTTTTATTTGTTTTTGATTCAGTCATGGTAGGTTGCATGTTTCTAGAAATTTATGCATTTATTCTATGTTATCCATGTGTATGTTGGTATATAATTGTTCCTATGTCTTTATTACTTCTTTGAGCTTTCCTTCCATTACCTTTAACCTTGGTTTGCTTTTTCTTAATTTCTTGAAGTGTAAATTTAAGTTGTCTCTTTGAGGCCATATTTTAAATGTAGACATCTGTTGCTATAAACTTCTCTCTTAGTAATGCTTATGCTTTTGTTGTTAGTCTCTCAGTCATGTCCAGTTCCTTTCATCCTATGGACTGAAGACCATCAGGCTCCTCTGTCCATGGACTATTCCAGGCAATAGAACCCCAATCTCCTGCATTGCAAGTTTTAGTATATTGTGTCTTCATTTCTGATTGCCTTTATTTTCTAATTCCTTTCTGATTAAGTTTTGAGCCAGTGGTTGTTCAAAAATATTTTTTTTGATGTTGCTGCTGCTAAGTCGCGTCAGTCATGTCCAAATCTGTGCGACCACACAGATGGCAGCCCACCAGGCTCTGCCATCCCTGGGATTCTCCAGACAAGAATACTGGAGTGGCTTGCCATTTCCTTTTCCAATGTATGAAAGTGAAAGGTGAAAGTGAAGTAGCTCAGTCCTGTCTGACTCTTCACACCCCATGGACTGTAGCCTACCAGACTCCTCCATCCATGGGATTTTCCAGGCAACAGTACTTGAGTGGGTTGTCATTGCCTTCTCTGATATTTTGTTCAGTTTCCCTATATTTGTGATTTTTCTTATTGTCTTGCTGTTACTGATTTCCAGTTTTATTTTATCATGGTCATAAAAGATACTTAGTATCATTCTGATCTTCTTAAATTTTTAAGACTGACTTTGTGACCTAATATGTGATTTATTTTAGATATGGCTGTTTGTGCACTTGAAGTGTATATGTTTATCAGCTGTGGAGTACGAAGTTCTGCTAGATCAATTTGATCTATAGTATTATTTAAGTCAGTTGTTTTTAATTTTTTCTGTATCTGTATATTTTATTCATTAGAGAAGTAAGGTTTTAAATCTAACATTATTGCATTGCTGTCAATTTCAGATATGTCAGTATTTTATATACTTAAGTGCTCTCTGTTAGGTGCGTATATACTTAAAATTGCTTTATCTTCCTATTAATCTTTTTATCATTATATGATCTTCTTTGCCTCTAGAAAGTTTTTGACTTGATCTATTTTGTGTAAGTATAGCAATTCCTGATTTTAAGAACAGCCTGCAGGGCCTTCAAACTTATCACTTGGTTCTCTGTAGACTCTAATGAGTTTGCAAAAGCCAGGCCCTGTCAACTCTGAGACACACAAATGAGAAGCCAAACCCTCAAGAATCAGAAAGAAAAGTCACAAGTTAGATGAGTCATACAACTCCTTCCAGGAGCAAGTTTAAGGGTTTGTCACTTTAGCTGGATTGAGCTGGTGGTGAAGGAGCAGCTGTGGGAAGTGCCCACATGCTCTTTCTAGCTCACTGGAGGACACTTGTATGCTGCATCAGCTCTCCATGCAGCCTAGTTAGAAACCAGGCCTTCAATCAACACTGGAAAAAGCCAGCACGCTAATCTTTTCCATGGAGAATCTGAGAGCTGGGCTTTGTTGCCTCTTTGCACCAAGCCAGGAATAAGAGCCATGGGGAGTATTCTGTGCCTGATTAAAATTGCCCCTTCCTTCTCAGAAACCCAAGGGACTGGGAAATGCCAGACCCCATCAGTCTTCAGAGATGGGTGAGTTAAGAGCCAGTATCTTGGTTAGAGATCATGAAAACTGAGATAGTAGGTGTGTAGCCCAACTATTTTTTGCTTCTCAAAAAAAAAAAAAAAAGCTGGAAGTTGAGGATTATCTCCTGATTATATGTCAGTGGGGTGGGGTTTATGATGAGAGAGTCTCAGCTTTTCTTACTTGCTTTAATCTCAGCTTCTCCTACATTCAATTTGGGTACTTTCTCAGTTACTCATTGTACAGGACTATAACTACTTTCTGGATTTCTCTCAGATAGGAATTAATGCATGTACAGCTGGTTACTCATAGTGTCCATGGGTGGAAGATTGGAGGCTTCTGCCATCCTGCTAACTCTACTTAGATAATATCATTTTTATTTATTTATTTATTTATTTATTTATTTATTTTTGTGGTGGACTCATCTGTTTGGAACAGCTCTTCAACTGATCTAGTTGTAAAGAATACTAAAAAATGGAACTGACTCAAAAATTAACTGCAATTTGTACACTCATTTAGATTGAAAAAATGATCTCTTTAACATCAGAACTGAGAGCACCTAGTGTGCATCTTTTCTTAATGAAGGGTATATTACTAAGAGAAACTGAGGGGATGGTTTAATGTAGAAATTTTATTTCCTTTAATGGCAGCTTCTATTATCATATCAGTAGATGCAGAAAAATAATTTGACAAAATTTAGTATCCTTTCCTGATAAAAATGTCAACAAAATGGGTATTGAAAGAATGTGTATCAATATAATAAAGGCCATATATGACAGGTCCAAAGCTAACATTACACTCAACAGTGGAAACCTAAAAGCTTTTCCTCTAAGATCAGGAACAAGATATGAATGTCCACTCTTGCCACTATTATTTAAGATAAAATTGAAAGTTCTAAACATAGCATTTGGAAACCATGTGCTTAGCTGAAAGGGGAGAAAAGACAAATGAATATGACTATGAAGGATGTTTAGACTGGGGAGAGAATAGATTTTATTGAGGAAGGGATGGGATTAGTTTACAAAAGGGGTTTCCCAGGTGGCTCAATGGTAGAAGAATCCACCTGCTAATGTAGAGTATGCGGGTTCAATATCTGGGTCAGGAAGATCCCCTAGAGGAGGAAATGGCAACCAACTCCAGTATTCTTGCCTAGAAAATTTCATGAAGAGAGGAGCCAGATGGGCTATAGTCCATGGGGTTGCAAACGATCAGCCATGACTGAGCCCACACATACACACACACATACAAACAGAGCTCATGAGATCCTATAAGTTAAGTCACTATATCACTGTCTAACAGAGAAACTTATGAGTAAAAAGGAGGCCTATTCATAATGTCAGGATAATAAGCAAAAATAAATCTGTTCTTACAAAGTTTGGAATTTCTTTGGGAAACAAGGCTTTCAAATGGAAACTTTAGAACAAACGAAATATATCAAATTTGTAAATTTTGTCTTTTCTTAAAATTCAGAAAAAAAATGTGCTTCAGTAAGAGTTTTAAGTACTTTGATTTTAAAGGTAGCTATTAGATTCCTCAGTCTTCAGCTTCAGCTCTTTACTTTGGTTGAAACAAACAAAGAAATTTTATTAGTTCACTTGTATATATAAACAGTTAGGAAAGAGGGAGATGTGGAAGCACAGGAGCTGAATGACTTGTTAATTCACAGTATTCTCATTCCAGGCTACTGCAGCATCTTATAGAAACTTTGTTTACTTATGTCACATATGCAAGAGATACATTTTAATATACTCTTTTATCAGAGCAGTGCATTTATCCACATTTTCATTAATTGTATTTTGTTTAATTCTATTATATGACCTAGCTTCATGATTTGAATTGTGTTCCAGTATTTATCAAAATACTTCTATGGACTTTGTATGAGCTACACAGTTTATTCTCCTAATGCATCTGTGAAAAATATAATAAAATGTTGGGAAGGTTTATGAGAAAGAAAGGCAGATGGCATGATGATATCTCGTTTTTCTGAAAAAGAATATAACAAGGATGGAAAGTGATACACTGTGAATGCTTTGCAGTGACAAAGATTGTAATGAGAATTGGTAAGAACATAACTGACTGCATTCTCATTATACTTTCTGGATTGTAATCTTCTCATCCTCCTTGGAGGCTGCACTCATCCTCACTGACTGATGGGTCTTCCACATAGTTCTACTTCAATTTGCTTTAAAAACATTTTTGATCTAAATGGTCCATTAGGAAAAGTAACTAATGAAAATTTCAAAATTGCTGGAGCTCTAATTCTAGTGACTGGTCAAGAAGAGATCTCTTATTTGCTAGTGTGAAAGGTTATTAGTTAGTACTTTAACAGAAGCATTATTTCAATCAAAAACTGTCACTTTTTACTGGGCAAGTAAAACCTATTGGTTGTGGTGTTCACAGCACAATATTTAGGTGATTGGAAAAATCAAGAAAGAAATAAGTTTATTAACAGTAAGATTCTAGGGACTTCTTTGGTGGTCCAAGTGCTAAGACTCTGCACTCTCAATGCAGGAGGTCTGGGTACAATCACTGATGAGAGAACTAGGTCCCACATGCCTCATATAAGACCCAACACAGCCAAATAAATAAATAAATATTTTTTAAAAGAGCAAAAGTCTAAGGAGTTTCTTTATAACTGCATTGATATTTTATTATAATAATATATAAAGTTCTCTAATGATATTTCAAAAATTTAAATAAAGTTATAAATTTACAGCTGACAATTTAAGTATTATATAGTAATATATACCATAAGCTAAGTGTAGAATAAACTTAAAACTTGGTGCAGTGATTTCCTATAAAAAGGCATGTGGCACAAAGTTTATTACTGAATCCTAACAATTTTATAATAGTGTTTTAAAAATTAAACAATAACTTCCTTAATTAATAACAATAAACTGTCCTGGAAAATATTATCAAATAACTATGAAAAAGTATAAGAATCACCAAGCTACAGACAATGCTTTTACCTACTGCTGCTGCTACTGCTAGTCGCTTCAGTCGTGTCTGACTCTGTGCAACCCCATAGATGGCAGCCCACCAGGCTCCACCATCCCTGGGATTCTCCAGGCAAGAACACTGGAATGGGTTGCCATTTCCTTCTCCAATATGCTTTTACCTGTTATCCCCTATTGTCTTGAGAGCCAAAATGAATGGGATGAGCCTAAATAAATAAAGTAACTAATACTGGAAATGTAGTCATAAAAATGACTTGAGTTTGAGCAAACTCTGGGAGATGGTGAAGGACAGAGAAGCCTGATGTGTTGCATTCCATGGGGTTGGAGATTTGGAAGCAACTGAACAACAACAAGAAGTCACAAAAATAACATCAAGGTGATTTAAATTTTAATTCAGAAAATCTGTCCATTTTTTAAAGAAAATTAACTGGAGTAGAACTAAGAGTTCAGAGATTTGTCCACATATAAACACAGTGCTTAATGTTTTTCTTCAATCTTAACAAAAAATTGAATTCAGTCACCCAGGCATGTCCGACTCTTTGTGACACCATGGACTGCAGCATGCCAGGCTTCTCTGTCCATCACCAACTCCTGGATTTTTTTCAAACTCATGTCCATCGAGTTGGTGATGTGTTTCAACCATCTCATCCTCTGTCATCCCCTTCTCCACTCACCTTCAATCTTTCCCAGCACCAGGGTCTTTTCAAATGATTCAGTTCTTCGCATCAGGTGGCCAAAATTGGAGTTTCAGTTTCAGCATCAGTCTTTCTAATGAATATTCAGGACTGATTTCCTTTAGGGTAGACTGGTTGGATCTCCTTGCAGTTCAAGGGACTCTGAAAAGTCTTCACCAACACCACAGTTCAAAAGCATCAATTCTTTGGTGCTCAGATTTTTTTTATAGTCCAACTCTCACAACCATACATGACTACTGGAAAAACCATAGCCTTGACTAGATGGACCTTTGAAAGCAAAGTAATGTCTCTTTTTAATATGCTGTCTAGGTTGGACATAGCTTTTCTTCCAAGGAGCCAGCGTCTTTTAATTTCATTGCACAGTCACCATCTGCAGTGATTTTGAAGCCCCCCAAAACAAAATCTCTCACTGCTTTCACTGTTTCTTGAGATGATCAGATTATCTTTCCTGGAATTTTTAAAGTAGAATATGAATTTGATTACATATGATAAATGAACAAACATAGTAAAGACCTAGGTGCTAAGAACATTTTGAGGGGAAAATAAGGTAAGTTGAATTTGGGATGGGGGGAAGGAAACAGAGCAATAGGAACAGTAAAACTTAAAACTACACCATGTGGCTCACAAAAATTAATTATGTAAAGCAAAGTTGCCCAGAATTCCAGTGATACTCCCTTCCAGATTCCTATCTTTCGTGAGTTTTCCAGTGTATTCCTGTGTCTCTTCAATCTATTAAGACTGGATTTTTGTTCATTGTAAGGCTGCTGCTGCTGCTGCTAAGTTGCTACTAAGATGTAAATGAAGTAAAACAATTTAGGGTATACAAGTGAGTTCTCTGGGCCAGCTCTTTTCAGAGCTACTTAAATTCTCACTCCACTTACAAATGATTAATAATGACAACCTATGTGCAAAGAACTGAGTGAAAGAGGTAAACTCTGACCGTGTCTTTCATTTAAAAATGAGTCAGTAGATGGAAGATGTCACTGCAATTTTTTTTTTGTATAACATTAAATACTAGTAATAAAAAACAAAGGAGTGAAGTATCATTCGTTTCCATTTGAATGAGCTTTGATATAACAAAGTAATTATTAAACTAATATGAAGTAACATAAATCCCATAGATTTGGTTGGCAGGGAAGTACTTCAGTGAGGCTTGAATTCAACCTATGTGGAGGAGTAGCTAGACTTTCAAAAAATCTAAATAGACCTGCTGCTGCTAAGCCGCTTCAGTCATGTCCAACTCTGTGTGACCTCACAGACAGCAGCCCACCAGGCTCCCCTGTCCCTGAGATTCTCCAAGTAAGAACACTGGAGTGGGTTGCCAGTTCCTTCTCCAATGCATGAAAGTGAAAAGTGAAAATGAAGGTGCTCAGTCCTGTCCACTGTTAGTGACCCCATGGACTGCAGCCCACCATGCTCCTTCATCCATGGGATTTTCCAGGCAAGAGTGCTGGAGTAGGGTGCCATTGTCTTATCTGCTAAATAGACCTAGGTATCAATAATTAAACTAATGAGAAATATGTCAAAATGAGTAGTCTCTTTATCAGCTCTGTTTAAGGCTAGATTCAGAATTTTAAATATTCAAACTTGATTTCCTGCTTTCTCTTAAAGCAAAGCATTTAGTCCAGCTCTCCTGTCAGATAAGCAGTTGATGGGCTAAATGGATGCAGTGACTCCATCCATACCAGTAGCAGACACGGTGGAGAATTGATTTTATTTATTGGCAAAAACAAAGTCTCCTTTGCATTAGTGGTAGACAGATATTTCCAAGAAATAACCCTTTGTTTTTATCTAACAACTACTGGCTTTCAGGCTTAGTGGTCAAGTATGAAATACACCTGGTAGAAGTCATAGGTTTAGTCTGAAAGATAAAGAAACTAATTCAACTTCATTAACATTTTTATTTTAAATGTGAACACACCTAATCTTGAAACTGTAATTAAATGAAAGGAAGTGATTATTGATTTTATTGCATTCAAAAACTGTAAACACATTTTAAAAGGCTGTAGTCTGTATAATCACATTGCCACCTGAGCTTTGCACAGCTAATTAATATCTTAATTTATTTTATTACCAAGAATACAACAGCCCAGAGGAGGCTTTCATAGAAAAACTGCCAATAAGTTTCCCCAAAGACCTTTCTTACCTGTGAAGTAATTATATGTAACACAGGGAAATACTCTCATGTTTTGTTCAGGGTGTACCCTTTTTCATAGTCCTCATTAAAATTTAGGATCATGTATGGGATCTTTTGCAGAGAAGGCAATGGCATACCACCCCAGTACTCTTGCCTGGAAAATCCCATGGACAGAGGAGCATGGTAGGCTGCAGTCCATGGGGTCGCTGAGTCGGACACAACTGAGAGACTTCACTTTCATGCATTGGAGAAGGAAATGGTAACCCATCCAGTGTTCTTGCCTGGAGAATCCCAGGGACAGAGGAGCCTGGTAGGCTGCTGTCTATGGGGTTGGACAGGGTCAGACACGAATGAAGTGACTTTGCAGCAGCAGCATCGGATCTTCCGAGGTAGGTCACCATTATCTTCATTACCTCCACCATAGTTTGGTCCTAGGTAAACTGCAAGGAGGGAACACAGCTCCACCCATAAACAGAAAATTGAATTAAAGATTTACTGAGCATGCCTTGCCCATCAGAATAAGACTCAGTATACCCCTTAGTCAGTCTATCCCATCAGGAAGCTTCATCAAGCCTCTTATCCTTCTCCATCAGAGGGCAGAGAGAGTGAAAAAACACAGTCACAGAAAACTAACCAATTTAATCTCATGGACCACAGCCTTGTCTAAATCAATGAAATTATGAGCCATGCAAAGTAGGGCCACCCAAGAGAGATGGTCATGGTGGAGAGTTCTGACAAAATGTGGTCCACTAGAGAAGGGAATGGCAAAACACTTCAGTATTCTTGCCTGAGAACCCCATGAGTATGAAAAGGCAATAAGATAAGTCACTGAAAGATGAACTCCCCAGGTCGACAGGTGCCCAATATATTACTGGAGCTTAGTGGAGAAACAACTCCAGAAAGAATGAAGGGACAGAGACAAAGCAAAATCAACACCCAGTTGTGATGTGACTGGTGATGGAAGCAAGGTCTGATGCTGTAAAGAGCAATATTGCATAGGAACCTGGAATGTTAGGTCCATGAATCAAGGCAAATTGGAAGGGGTCAAACAGGAGATGGCAAGAGTGAACGGTGACATTTTAGGAAGCAGGGAAATAAAATGGACTGGAATGGGTGAATTTAACTCAGATGACCATTATATCTACTACTGTGGGCAAGAATCCCTTAGAAGAAATGGAGTAGCCATCATAGTCAATGAAAGAGTCTGAAATGCAATACTTGAAATGCAATCTCCAAAATAGAGGAATGATCTCTGTTCATTTCCAAGGCAAACCATTCAATATCATGGTATCCAAGTCTATGTCCTGACCAGTAATGCTGAAGAAACTGAAGTTGAATTGTTCTATGAAGACCTACAAGACCCCCTAGAATTAATACCCCCAAAATATGTCCTTTTCATTACAGGGGACTGGAAAGAAAAAGTAGGAAATCAAGAAACACCTGGAGTATCAGGCAAATTTGGCCCTGGAGTACAGAATGAAGCAGGGCAAAAGCTAATAGAATTCTGCCAAAAGAACACACTGGTCATAGCAAACACCCTCTTCCAACAACACAAGAGAAGACTCTACACATGAATATCACCAGATGGTCAACACCGAAATCAGATTGATTATATTCTTTGTAGCCAAAGATGGAGAAGCTCTGTATCTAGAATTAATACCCCCAAAATATGTCCTTTTCATTACAGGGGACTGGAAAGAAAAAGTAGGAAATCAAGAAACACCTGGAGTATCAGGCAAATTTGGCCCTGGAGTACAGAATGAAGCAGGGCAAAAGCTAATAGAATTCTGCCAAAAGAACACACTGGTCATAGCAAACACCCTCTTCCAACAACACAAGAGAAGACTCTACACATGAATATCACCAGATGGTCAACACCGAAATCAGATTGATTATATTCTTTGTAGCCAAAGATGGAGAAGCTCTGTACAGTCAGCAAGAACAAGACCAGGAGCTGACTGTGGCTCAGATCATGAACTCCTTATTGCTAAATTCAGACTTAAATTGAAGACAGTAGGTGAAACCACTAGACCATTCAGGTATGACCTAAATCAAATCCCTTACGATTATACAGTGGAAGGGAGAAAAAGATTTAAGTGACTAGATATAATAGACAGAGTGCCTGATGAACTATGGACAGAGGTTCATTACATTGTATAGGAGACAGGGATCAAGACCATCCCCAAGAAAAAGATGGAAAAAGACAAAACAGCTGTCTGAGGAGGCCTTACAAATAGCTGTGAAAAGAAAAGTGAAAAACAAAGGATAAAAGGAAAGATATACTCATTTGAGTGCAGAGTTCCAAAGAATAGCCTTCCTCAGTGATCAATGCAAAGAAATAAGGGAAAACTACAGAATGGGAAAGACTAGAGATCTCTTCAAGAAAATTAGAGACACCAAGGGAATACTTCATGCAAAGATGAGCTCAATAAAGGATAAAAATGTTATGAACCTAACAGTTCAGTTCAGTCGCGCAGTCGTGTCCGACTCTTTGCGACCCCATGAATCGCAGCACGCCAGGCCTCCCTGTCCATCACCAACTCCCGGAGTTCNAATACAGTATTGTAAAGTAAAATAAAGTAAAAATTAAAATTAAAAAAAAAGAAAGAAAAACTAAGGTCATGGCATCCAGTCCTATCACTTCATGGCAAATAGAAGGGGAAAAAATGGAAGTAGTGACAAATTTTCTCTTCTTGGGCTCCAAAATCACTGTGGATGATTTTGTACACCATTTTTATTGTAGAGTTTAGTGGTATTAAGTAAATTCCCGTTGTTGTTCAATCATCATCATCATACAGCTCCATTTTGTTTGTTTGTTTGTTTCTTCCCAACTGAAACTCCATACCTATTAACGAATAATTTTTCATTCCTCTCAGTTTCCTCTAGTCTTTGGAAACCATCTTTCTATTTTCTGTCTCTTATGAATTTGACTACTACGTGAACTATTACAGCATTTGTGTTTCACTTTGTTCACTTAACATAATGTCTTCAAGGCTTATTCTTATTGCCTCATATTTGAGAATTCCTTTCCTTTTTAAAGACTGAACATTATTCCATTATATATATATATATATATATATATATATACACAATGTCCATACATTACATTGAATCTGTAGATCTATTTTGATAGTGTTAACATCTTAACAATATTAAATGTTCCAATTCATGAACACAGGATGTCTTTCTATATATTTGTGTCTTTAATTTCTTTCAACATTGTTGGTAGTTTTCACTATACAAGTCTTTCACCTTTTTGGTACACATCACATTTTAAAGACCTCAATTGCACGTTTTAGCAAAAACATCAGCTTTTACCCTGAGTGCTTTGAGAAACTTCAGTATCATTAAAGAAAAAAATGTAATCAGTGTTATAAAAGACATACAAAATTTATGATCACATATGCAATGCAAATTCTGAGTTCTTTTCTGAGGTAAACTTAATGCTCCACACAAAATCAGCTTCAAATAGTATGGATTGTGCTTAATGTTGTGGTTCTCTTCATATCCTCCACAACTTCAATTCATGTTATCAAAACATAAGAAAAATGTGAAAGATTATTCCCTTGCTTTTGCGAGTAAATTATTTTTATAAATAATTAAATAAAATATAAGTATTGATTCTGATCTAAGTTCTCATCCATTGGCTTTCCACTCTCATTTGCACTATTTCAATAGTCACAAAGTATCACTTAATACATAGTGGCTGTTATTTTCATTCGACAATCCTCAATATTCATTTATTTAAAAGTTGTGAAAGAGGACTTAAATATGTTAATAAACCAATTTTTTAAAATAATAAAACAAGATTTATTTTCTCATGAAGTTTATACACTTTGCTTTGCTTTCTTTCTGTGTGAAAGCACTGCTAATTCAGTATGATCCAGTAAGACTCAGTCACTCACTCTTGAATTTATGACTTTGCAATTATTTGTCATCTGTTATTGTCAGACACCATCATTGTACACAAAGATCACAAGACAGAAAGTGGATATGGAAATGGTTTTATATAGCTCCTAAGGAATAAATAGCTTTTGAAAAATGTTGACTACTTAATTAGATTAGTGATCTGAAAATACATGGGTATGAAATTCAGCAAAATTTCTCTACTCTGTTTCTTCATATTCTGAATAGAGGGAAATAAATTAGACATATTATTTAAAGACTATATTTACCTAATTCTATGATGGCTGGATGGCATCACGGACTTAATGGACGTGAGTCTGAGTGAACTCCAGGAGTCAGTGATGGACAGGGAGGTTCACAAGACAGAAAGTGGATATGGAAATGGTTTTATATAGCTCCTAAGGAATAAATAGCTTTTGAAAAATGTTGACTACTTAATTAGATTAGTGATCTGAAAATACATGGGTATGAAATTCAGCAAAATTTCTCTACTCTGTTTCTTCATATTCTGAATAGAGGGAAATAAATTAGACATATTATTTAAAGACTATATTTACCTAATTCTATGATGGCTGGATGGCATCACGGACTTAATGGACGTGAGTCTGAGTGAACTCCAGGAGTCAGTGATGGACAGGGAGGCCTGGTGTACTGCGATTCATGGGGTCGCAAAGAGTCAGACACGACTGAGCAACTGAACTGAACTGATGATTCATTAAAAGTATAATAGGTCTTGAGAAATAACAGCTTTCTAAGCACTATGCTGTGTATGCATATGCATAAAAAGTTCATTATTATTTTAATAGAATACTTTTATGCAAAAATTATATATATATATATATATATAATATTTGCACTCACTATGAAGTCTGAATCAAAGTTTCTATATATCCCCAACCTGGGAAAGTGTTGTCATTAACAATAATCACAACATCCCAGGAAGTCATCTTATTCAAAATGTTTATTAGTCATCTCAAAATTTATCAATTTCAGAACTAGTAGTTCAGATGGTAAAGAGTCTGCCTGCAAAATTAAGAGACCCAGGTTCGATCCAGGAATTGGGATATTCCCCTGGAGAAGGAAATAGCAACTCACTCCATTATTCTTGCTTGGAGACTCCCATAGGTGGAGGATCCTGGCGAGCTACAGTCCACGAGGTGACAAAGAGTCAGAAATAACTAAGAGACAAACACACACAATATAATTTTGAGCATTTTGCAGATAACTTCATTTTAATCTTTTACCAGCTACTTACTTTCTTCCTGATTTTCTTTTCTTTTTTTTTTACTATAAATTCCAAGAGAAATTCATCATAGTAAGCCATATGAAAATCTGTCTTACTCTATTGATTTCTTGCTCTGTTTCTAAATATGTTTATTATTATTATTATTATTATTATTTTGATTTTTGACTCCCCAACTAAAATGTGATGTCCTGAAGTTGTATCTTGTTTATTCATTTTATCTCTAGGCATAAGCACACAATCTGTTAAGTGAAAAGATTGTCATTGGATGCTAAATGTAAGTTTCACAGACAGAGATTTGTTTACATTTCTGCTTGAACTTGCTGTTGTTCATCCAGTGTGTAGAAAAGAAGAACTGCCACATACAATGTGCTCAATAAAAATTTGTTGGAAGGATGAGTAAGTAAATGCTTCAAATTAAAGGGCAACATAGAAGTTCACGACTAAAGAAAAGAGGTAAATTAACCTCTAAATAACAAAACCACATGCTGTATCCTCTAGGATATGTTTTGTGGATGAGTTGTAAAATTGAACTAAGAAAATTTTTCTTAGGGAGCCAAATGGAACTTGTTATCATGGTCTCCATATCCTCTTCTTATCTTATCCAGACTCTTCCTTTCTAATTGTCCTACATTGAAAATTTCAACTTTAATTCATAGTTTTTACTAAGAAAATCTGATGCCTTAAAGAATGGGCTATATTATCCAAGAGAAACACACACACACACCATTCAGTTCAGTTCAGTTCAGTCGCTGAGTCGTGTCCGACTCTTTTCAACCCCATGAATCGCAGTATGCCAGGCCTCCCTGTCCATCACTAACTCCAGGAGTTCATTCAGACTCACGTCCACTGAGTCCGTGATGCCATCCAGCCATCTCATCCTCGGTCGTCCCCTTCTCCTCCTGCCCCCAATCCCTCCCAGCATCAGGGTCTTTTCCAAAGAGTCAATTCTTCACATAAGGTGGCCAANCTTCTGCGCTCAGCCTTCTTCACAGTCCAACTCTCACATCCATACATGACCACAGGAAAAACCATAGCCTTGACTAGATGGACCTTAGTCAGCAAAGTAATGTCTCTGCTTTTGAATATACTATCTAGGTTGGTCATAACTTTTCTTCCAAGGAGTAAGCATCTTTTAATTTCATGGCTGCAGTCACCATCTGCAGTGATTTTGGAGCCCAAAAAAATAAAGTCTGACACGGTTTCTATTGTTTCCCCATCTATTTCCCATGAAGTGATGGGGCCAGATGCCATGATATTCATTTTCTGAATGTTGAGCTTGAAGCCAACTTTTTCATTTTCCTCTTTCACTTTCAAAAAGAGGCTTTTTAGTTCCTCTTCACTTTCTGCCATAAGGTTGGTGTCATCTGCATATCTGAGGTTCTTGATATTTCTCCCAGCAATCTTTATTCCAGCTTGTGTTTCTTCCAGTCCAGTGTTTCGCATGATGTACTCTGCATAGAAGTTAAATAAGCAGGGTGACAATATACAACCTTGACATACTCCTTTTCCTATTTGGAACCAGCCTGTTGTTCCATGTCCAGTTCTAACTGTTGCTTCCTGACCTGCATACAGATTTCTCAAGAGGCAGGTCAGGTGGTCTGGTATTCCCATCTCTTTCAGAATTTTCCATAGTTTATTGTGATCCACACAGTCAAAGGCTTTGGCATAGTCAAGAAAGCAGAAATAGATATTTTTCTGGAACTCTCTTGCTTTTTCCATGATCCAGCGGATGTTGGCAATTTGATCTCTGGTTCCTCTGCCTTTTCTAAAACCAGCTTGAACATTAGGGAGTTCACAGTTCACGTATTGCTGAAGTCTGGCTTGGAGAATTTTGAGCATTACTTTACTAGCGTGTGAGATGAGTGCAATTTGTGGTAGGTGGAGCATTCTTTGGCATTACAATACCAATAAAATATATTGCATTAAAATCTCAATTTTCATTTTACTTTAAAAATAATGATGTAACATGTATGATATCATAAGTGAAACGAATCGCCGGTCTAGGTTCGATGCAGGATGCAGGATGCTTGGGACTGATGCACGGGGATAATCCAGAGAGAAGGTGTGGGGCGGCAGGGGGCAGGTGGGGGTCGGGATTGTGAGTTCATGTACACTCGTGGCTGATTCATGTCAATGTATAGCAAAACGAATACAGTATTGTAAAGCAAAACAAACTAAAAAATAAAGATTAATTAAAAAAATAATGAAGATATTAGGCTTGACTATTTTCCAATGTATGAATCGAGTGTGAACAAATACTTTGCTTAAGGAATAGATAACACATTGAATATGAAGCCAGATAAATTTTTACAAAACATGGAAATTCTATATGGTAGATTGGTTGATGGCACCCTGTCTTATCAGTTACAATTTGCATATACCTGTAAATCTCATCAACTGATTAATGAAATTATGTATTAAATATTGTTTGATTTGAATTCAATATTCTCAGCAAATGGACTAGCAGGCTTAAATAAATTCTACAAGGAAACCACAGATTGAAAATAACACTACTTATGCACATAGAAAGGAACGATGAAAATAATAACTATTGCTTTTACTATTCCTAAGGCATGTTCTTCATCAGCTGCATTGAGATAAAAATAAATATGATCTAATTAGTGGTGCCAAAAGTTCACTGGTGATAATTCAAAGTTTTTAAGAATTCTCTGTGAATTACATATTTATAAATATACTAACCATGAGGTTAGTTGTAAGGTACAGAATATACTAGATAGTAAAGATAGTGTAATGCTATAATCAGAAATAAAACATTTGAATTGGAAATATCCAATATTTAAGACATTTATAATTTTTCCAACAATACTAAAAATCATCTAATAAGTATAATGAAAACATCAATAAACTTCACTATATTTAATAGGAAGGGCTTTCCTGAGAGCTCAGTTGGTAAAAAAATTCACCTGCAATGCAGGAGAACCCAGTTTGATTCCTGAGGTTGGGAAGATCTGCTGGAGAACGGATAGGCTACCCACTCAAGTATTCTTGGGTTTACCTGGTGGCTCAACTGGTAAAGAAGCCACCTGCAATGCAGGAGACCTGGGTTTGAGTCTTGGGTTGGGAAGATCCCCTGGAGAAGGGAAAGGCTACACATTGTTTAGAAATGTCTTTTAAGTTTTAATAAAAAATGAAGAGCTATATATTATTTTAAAATATTCTGAAATTTACATGGAAAACATTATGGTACCATTGAGCCATATATATTGCTCAGTAAATATTTGTAGAAAACAAAAGACAATACTAACTATTGTAGAAATATTTATACAAACAAAATTAACAGTTGAATACACAATTATTTCTGTTTCAATAATAATATAAAAATAACAAAATATTTTTGTAAAGGGATTATGTACTACAAAGTCTTTCTCAAGTAACCATCTGAGATTAATTACTCACGTAATTGCTGCTTTGATTATAATATTTTTAAATAATTCAAGGATAAGATGTCACAGATAGTTAGCATATCTTTCATACATGTTATTGTAGCAAATACGTTGAGACCAGTTGAAACATGACACAGATTATTTTTTGAAGTAGCTAAACTTATATGAGGAACACTTTGAAATATATCTTAAATATGCTGCAATGAGATAGTAATGTCATTGAGTTTTCCCAGTAACCTTACACTAATAAATGTAAAGGATTTATTCAACTTTAAGATACATGTTTTTATTATACCAAAGAAAGAAGGAAATATATAATTGCTCATAACTGATAACATTTGAATTGATAAGGGTGATTGGTCCTTTGTCACATCATATCTAATAGACATCTTTGAGTAAATAAACAAAGTTAAGATAAGGGTCCCTTTACAACAAATATGATCTTTTAACAAGGTAAGAAACTAAGTCTTTTTTTTTTTTAATAATCTGAAATTAAAGTGATAATATATTGAAATGACATTTTGATATTTTTACTTTAGTAAGTATAAGGTTTATTTAAAAATCCCATATCCAAATTGTAGTGAAAAGATAAAAATTGTGGGATATAGAGCCATTTTCTCATTTTTACAAAGGACTTATGTTAGGAATAAACAAGTTAATACCTTAATAGCTTGTACAACAGTGTCTAAAATTCTATGAGCACTCAATCTCTTTTTCAAAGTCATTCATTTGTGTCTGACTCTTTGTGACCCCGTGGGCTGTAGTCCACCTTGTTCCTCTGTCCATGAAGTTCTCCTGGCAAGAAATGGTTAGATATTCCCTTCTCCAAGGGATCTTTCTGATCCAGGGATTGAACTCAGGTCTCTTGCATTGTTGGCAGATTCTATACTGTCTAATCCACCCGGGAAGCCCATAGGCACTGCTTAAGTGATGAATATTATTATTTTATCATTACCATAATTGTTTCATGTAATATAGTTTGTATCCTGACATAAAGGTGACATGAAAAGTTTTAGATCTTTTGAATAGATGTCTAATACTCTGAATATTATATAATTTTAAAAAAATTAGTCTAATTTCATCTGGACTTTTCAGTGGCAGTATATTGCTTATTTTTTTTATCTGTTTAAGTATAGTTGATGTACAGTATTAGTTTCAAGTGAATAACACAGTGATTTGATATTCAAATATGTTAGAAAAATGAACTTCACAATAAGACTTCTGACCGTCTGTCTCCATAAAAATTATTATAATATTATTGACTATATAATTATACTATATATTCTGTTACCCAAGAAAATTATTTTATAACTGGATGTTTATATCTCTTAATCTCCTTCACCTATTTCACCTGATCCCGCACACCCCTGCCACTGGCAACCACTGATTTGTTCTCTGTATCTTTGGGTCTGTTTTGTTTTTCATTTATTTTGTTTCTTAGAATCCACATATAAGTGAGATCATATAGTATTTGTATTTCTCTCACTGATTTATTTCATAGGATGACATCTTCTGAATCCATCCATGTTGTCACAAATGGCAAGATTTCCTTATTTAGAGGCTCAGTAATATCCAATTGTATATATTAACAACTATTTCTTTATTCATTCATCTATTAATGAACCCTTGGGCCATTTCCAGATTTTGGCTATTGTAAATAACACTGCAATGAACATAAGGTTGCATATGTCTTTTCTAATTAGTGTTTTTGTTTTCTTCTTGCAAAGTTCTAGGATTGGTATTACTGGATTATATAGTAGTTGTATTTTTAATTTGTAGAGGGAAATCTACATTGCTTTTCATAGTGGCTGCACTAATTTACAATACCAACAAGGCAAGAGGGTTCTTTTTTCTTTACATTCTTACCAACACTAGTTATTAGTTGTCTTTTTGACAATGGCCATTCTGACTGGTATGAGGTCATATCTATGTACTTTTGATTTGCATTTTCAATTGATTACCAAGGTAGAGAATATATCACATCATATATCTGTTGGCCATTGGCATGTCTTCTTTGGGAAAAAATATCTCTTCAAGTTCTGTGCACATTTTTAAATACTAAGTTCATTGTATATTTTGGATAAACCCAGCCCCCATCAAATTGAACAGTTGCAAATATCATCTCTCTTTCAGTAGACAGATTTTTAATTGTGTTGATGCTTTCCTTTGCTATAGAAAAACGTGTTTGATGTCATTTCACGTCTTTACTTTTGTATTTGTTTCCCCTGCTTGAGGAGACAGATCTTTTTTAAAAAATTGCTAAGATTAATGTAAATACGTGTATTGCCAATGATTTCTTCTAGGAGTCTTATGGTTTCAGGTCTTAAAACAATTAAGCCTTTAATCAATTTTGAGTTTTTTTTTTTTTTTTGTATATGGTGTGAAATAATGTTCAATCTCATTGATTTTTATGTAACTGTCCAGTTATTTTCAAAAGCATTTATTGGAGCATTGTCTTTTCTCCATTGTATGTTCTTGTTTACTTTGTTTTTGATAAATTGAATATATAAGTCTAGATTTACTTCTGGGTTCTTATTAAATTCAATTGATCTCTGTGTCTGTTTTTGTGCCAGTACCATACTGCTTTAATCATTGTGCCTTATGAAGTACAGTTTGAAATTGAGGATCATAAAATCTCAGATTATGATCTTCTTTCTCAATTACTTTGACTTTTCAACATTGTATTATATATACATGGGTGGCTTTCCCTGATGGCTTGTAAAGAATCTGCCTGCAACACAAGAGCTGCAGGACACAAGGGTTCTGTCCCTAGGTGGGGAAGATCCCTTGGAGGAGGGCCTAGCAACCCACTCCAGTATTCTTACCTGGAGAATACCATGAACAGAGGAGCCTGGCAGGCTACAGCCCATAGGATCACAAAGAGTTGGACATGACCAAGCAGCTAACATTTCTTTATCTTATCATATCTATTTATATGCTACTATTTTACAGTTCTATACGAGCTATAGAAACATTTGTTTTAGTTCTGTGAAAAATGTCACTGTTACACTGATAGAAATTGTATTGAATTTGTAGAATACTTTGGAGAGTATGGGAATTTTATCAATATTAATTATTTGAATCCTGAGCTAGAATACCTTTATATTTGTTTGTGTTGTCTTAATATCTTATAATTTTAAGAGTACAGATATTTTACCCTCTTATTTACATTTATTTCTTGATATTTTATTGTTTTTGATGAGTTATACATAAGATTATTTCTTTAATTAATCTTTCTGATATTTCATTGTTAGTGTAGTGAAAAGTAAGATTTGTACATTTTAAGGTTGTATCCTGAAACTTTACTGAATTCATTGAAGTGAAAGTGAAAGTGTTAGTCACTCAGTGATGTCTGCCTCTTTGTGATCCCATGGACAGTAGCCTGCTAGCTGTCCATGGAATTCTAGAAGAAAGAGACTGGAGGGGGTTACCATTCACTTCTTGAGAGAATTTAAATTCAATAGTGAGTAAAATTGCAAATAGAACTGCCTTATGATCCAGTGATCCCATTGCTGGGCATACACACCAAGGAAACCAGAATTGAAAGAGACACGAGTACCCCAATGTTCATCGCAGCACTATTTATAATAGCCAGGACATGTAAGCAACATAGATGTCCATCAGCAGATGAATGGATAAGAAAGCTGTGGTACATATACACAATGGAGTATTACTCAGCCATTAAAAAGAATACATTTGAATCAGTTGTAATGAGGTGGATGAAGCTGGAGCCGATTATACGGAGTGAAGTAACCCAGAAAGAAAAATACCAATACAGTATACTTACACATATATATGGAATTTAGAAAGATGGAAATGATAAACCTGTACGCAAGACAGCAAAAGAGACACAGATGTATAGAACGGCCTTTTGGACTCTGTGGGAGAGGGTGAGGGAGAGGGAGGGATGATTTGGGAGAATGGCAGTGCAACATGTATGATATCATAAGTGAAATGAATCGCCAGTCTCGGTTCAATGCAGGATGTAGGATGCTTGGGACTGAGGCGCGGGGATAATCCAGAACGAATACAATATTGTAAAGCAAAACAAACTAAAAAAAAAAAAATTCAATAATGAGTCCTAATAGTTATTTGATTTTGTCTTTAGTATTGTCTGTATCCAGTATCATGCAAATTGCAAAGAGAGATAGTTTTCCTTTCCTATTTGAATTCTTTTTCTTGACTGATTGCTGAGGCTAAAACTTCAAAATTCTGCTGAATAAAAGTGATGAAAATGGGCTCCCCTGTCTTGTTTCTGATCTTAGAGAAAAAAAATTCAGCTTTTTATCACTTGGTAAGATATTGACTATGAATTTGTCATATATGGCCTTATTATGTCGAGGTATGCTTCCTTTGTAAACACTTTATTGAAATATTTTATTATAAATGGATACTTATTTTTGTCAGAAGTTTTTTTTCTGCATTTATTCAGATGATATATGCTTTTTATTCTTCATTTTGTTAATGTAGTGTATCACATTGATTGATATGAAGATATTTATCCACCTTGGCATCAGTGGGATACATTCCATTTGGTCTTAGTGTATGAGCCTCTAATGTATTTTTAGGTTTTGTTTGATAGTATTTTGTTCAAGAACATTGGCTTTTTCTTTTCTTTTTTGTGGTGTCTTTGTCTGGTTTTGGTATCACAGTAATGTTGGCCACAGTAATAGAATGAATTCAGAAGCATTCTGAACTTGAAGTTCTTCAAGTTTGTGAAATAGTGCAAGAAGGATTCCTCTAACCCTATAATGTTTATTAGAACTCCCTGATGAAGCTTTCTGATCCTGGACTTTTGTTCTTTGAGAGTTGTTTTATTACTGATTCAATTTCTTTACTGATAATTTATCTATTCAATATTTTTTATTTCTTCTTCAATTAGTCTTAGAAGATTGTAGGAAGATAGGGATGATTTAGTCTTAGAAGATTAGAAGTCTTATAATATTTTGTGGGAGTTTATCCATTTCTTCCCTGTTGTCTATTTAATGTATTGTTCCTTGTAATTTCTTATGATCCTTTGATTATCTGTGGTGTTGGTTATGATTTATCATCTTTCATTTCTGATTTTATTTACTTGGGCATTCTCTCTCTCTCTCTTTTTTTTTTTTTTTCCTTGATGAAACTGTCTAAACGTTTAAATTTTGTTTACCTTTCAAAGAAACTACTCTTAACTTCATTGATCTTTTGTATTGGTTTTTATAAATATGTATTTCTTGTTTCCACCCTGATTTTTTAATATTCTTCCTTCTTCTAGTTTGTGTTGTGTTTGTTCTATTTTTAGACAATTTAGGTGCATGTTTAAACTGTTTGAATTTTTTCTTGTTTTCTAAGATAAGCCTTTATATACTTACCATGTAGAACTGTTTCTGTTGTGTTCAGAGGTTTTGCATTATGTTTCCATTTTATTTGTCTGAAGGTATTTTTTATTTCCTGTTTGATTCCTTCAAAGAGGTTGTTTAGAGCACATTATTTAGCCTCCACGTGTTTCTTTGTTTTTCAGTTTTCTTTTTTTTCTCTCTTGTATCTGATTTATAGCCTTATTATATTGTAGAAAAAAGATGCTTAATATGACTCAAGTTTTCTTAAATATACTGAGACTTATTTTGTGATCAAGTATATGACCCATTCTGGAGAAAGTTCTATTTGCATATGCATTCTGCTGGTTTTGAATGAAATATTCTGAGCATAACATTATCTAGTTAAAATGTTATTTAAAGCCAAAGTTTTCATATTGATTTTCTGTCTATATGATATTTCCATTAATGTACTAGCATATTATAGCCCCTCACTGTTATTAAAACACTCTAAATTTCTTCCTCCATGAGTACTACTATTTACTTCATGTATTTAGGTGCTTCTATGTTGGGTCCATATATATTTATAAGTATTATATATTCTTGGGGGAGTGATCCCTTTATAGCTGTGCAATGCCTTTATTATGGTCTTTGTTTTAAAGTCTATTTTTCTTATATATGTATTGCTACATTGGCTTTCTTTTTGTTTCTATTTGTATGGAATGTATTTCTCCATCCCCTTAATTTCAGTTTGTGTCTTTAGATATGAAATGAGTCTCTTATAGACAGCACATAGATTTTTCTTTTTTAATCCCTTTAGCCAGTCTATGTTTCTTGATTGGAAAATTTAGCTTATTTACTTTTAAAGTATTGATAGCTGTTGTTTTTTGATTATAGAATTGAATTTACTTGCTTTAAGTATTGATAGCTATGTATATACTGCCATTGTTTTCTGGTTGTTTTTCTTGTTGCTGTTTCCTTCTCCTCTTACTCTCTGATTATATGATTTGAGCTATCTTTACTGTTATGTTGGATTCCTTTCTCATTTTTGTGTATATCTATTATATTTTTTTTGGTTTGTGGTTAACATAAAGTTCATAAATAACAATCTACATATGTAACTTTCTTTTTAGATTGATGATCTCTGAAGTTTGAATGCATTATAACAGCCCACATTTGTACTCCTCCTCAGGTTTTTATAATTTTGACATAATAATTTACATCTTTTTAATTTGTGTATCTCTTAAGTACTTGTTTTATATATAGGCAATTCTACTTTTGTCTTTTAACCTTCCTGCTAGCTTTAAAGTGGTTGATTCACTACCTTTACTTTATGTTTGCCTTTACCAATGGAATTTTTCTCTTAAATGGTTTTATTATTTCTAGTCATTGCCTTTTCTTTTCCACTTAGAGAAGTCCCTTTTAACATTTCTTCTAAGGCCAATCTGGTGGTAATAAATTCTTAGCCTTTGCTTATCTGTAAAATTATTATGTGTGTCTCCTTCAATTCTCAATGTTAAAGTTGTCAGGTAATGCTATTTTTGGTTGAAGGGTTATTTTTTGCTTTCAGCACTTTGATTATAGGATGCTACTCCCTTCTGATCTGCACAGTTTCTGCTGAAAAGACAATCAACTAATTAGTTTTATTAAAGTTTCCTTGTTTGCAACTAGTTGATTATCTCTTGATGCCTTTAAGATGTACTCTTTATTTTTAATTTCTGACATTTTAATTATAATGTCTTTGTGTGTACCTGTGTTCATCTTTATGGGACTTTGCACTTCCTGGACCTGGATCTCAGTGTTACTACCCAGGGTAGGGAGGATTTCACCTATTATTACTTCAAATAAGTGTTCCACCCATTCTCTGTCTCTTTTCTTTCCCTACAAAGTTAATATTAGTACACTTGATGGTGTCTGCAGTTCCGGTCAGTTGCTCAGTCATATCAGATTCCTTGCGACCCCATGAATTGCAGCACGCCAGGCCTCCCTGTCCATCATCAACTCCCGGAGTTCACTCAGACTCACGCCCATCGAGTCAGTGATGCCATCCAGCCATCTCATCCTCTGTCGTAACCTACTCCTCCTGCCTCCAATCCCTCCCAGAATCAGAGTCCTTTACAATGAATCAACACTTCGCATGAGGTGGCCAAAGTACTGGAGTTTCAGCCTCAGCATCATTCCTTCCAAAGAACATCCAGGACTGATCTCAATTAGGATGGACTGGTTGGATCTCCTTGCAGTCCAAGGGACACTCAAGAGTCTTCTCCAACACCACAGTTCAAAAGCATCAATTCTTTGGTGCTCAGCTTTCTTCATAGTCCAATTCTCACATCCATTCATGACTACTGGAAAAACCATAGCCTTGACTAAACGGACTTTGTTGGCAAAGTAATGCCTCTGCTTTTGTATATGCTATCTAGGTTGGTCATAACTTTCCTTCCAAGGAGTAAGTGTCTCTTAATTTCATGGCTGCAGTCACCATCTGCAGTGATTTTGGAGCCCCAAAAAACAAAGTCTGACACTGTTTCCACTGTTTTGTAAATGCTGACCCAACAAGGATACTGAACTTATAAGGTTGAATGATATCAATGAAATCATGAAAGGTCACCACAGAAATGCCAACATATACATATATGTGCCTTGGGATAATGTCATTATGACTATTTATCAACTAATGAATATGTAAAACTATAACCATCCATTTACTGAAACCTATCCTAAAAACTAGAGCATTTCTTACAAGTCATCACATGAATTTAAGAAAAATGAATAGAGTGGACAGAAAGGAATGTTTTATTTCAAGACAAAGCCTCTTTAAAGAAATAAAAATAAAAGAAGAAAACAAAAACCATATATCACATTCCTCTTGATACCTCTCTGCTTTAACTCCTTTTTTTGGAAAATTTATTTTTTTTTTTTTAAAAGAAACAGAAAGTATGATTTAATGAAAGGAACAGTATGACCTTTGACAGAAAAGGTCACTGAGGAAGTTTCAATGTTGTGATATTTGACAAAAACTTTTTTTTAACCTTATTTTATTTATTAATTTTTACTTTATTTTACTTTACATTTCTATATTGGTTTTGCCATACATTGACATGAATCCATCTCGGGTGTACATGAGTTCCCAATCCTGAACCCCCCCCCACTTCCCACCCCATATCAACTCTCTGGATCATCCCTGTGCACCAGTCCCAAGCATCCTATATCCTGTATCGAACATAGACTGGTGATTCGTTTCTTACAGGATAGTATACATGTTTCAATGCCATTCTCCCAAATCATCCCACCCTCTCCCTCTCCCTCAGAGTCCAAAAGTCCATTCTATACATCTGTGTCTCTTTTGCTGTCTCACATACAAGGTTATCATTACCATCTTTCTAAATTCCATATAGATGAGTTAGTATACTGTATTGGTGTTTTTCTTTCTGGCTTACTTCACTCTGTATAATATCTCCAGTTTCATCCATCTCATTAGAATTGATTCAAATGTATTATTTTTAATGGCTGAGTACTCCAGCCATTGGAGTACATATACTCCATTGTGTATATGTACCACAGCTTTCTTATCTATTCATCTGCTGATGGACATATAGATTATCTCCATGTCCTGGCTATTATAAACAGTGCTGCAATGAACACTGGGGTACATGTGTCTCTTTCCTCGGTGCGTATGCCCAGCAGGTGGGATTGCTGGGTCATATGGCAGTTCTATTTGTATTTTTTAAGGAATCTCCACACTGTTTTCCATAGTGGCTGCACTAGTTTGCATTCCCACCAACAGTGTAAGAGGGTTCCCTTTTCTCCACACCCTCTCCAGCATTTATTGCTTGCAGACTTCTGGATAGCAGCCATTCTGATTGGTGTGAAATGGTACCTCATTGTGGCCTTGATTTGCATTTGTCTGATAATAAGTGATGTTGAGCATCCTTTCCTATGTTTGTTAATCATCCGTATGTCTTCTTTGGAGAAATGTCTATTTAGTTCTTTGGCCTATTTTTTGATTGGGTCATTTATTTTTCTGGAATTGAGCAGAAAAAGAAATAAAAGGAATCCAAATTAGAAAAGAAGAAGTAAAACTCTCACTGTTTGCAGATGACATGATCCTCTACATAGAAAACCTTAAACACTCCACCAGAAAATTACTAGAGCAAATCAATGAATATAGTAAAATTGCAGGATATAAATCAACACACAGAAATCCCTTGCATTCCTATACACTAATAATGAGAAAGTAAAAAAGAAATTAAGGAAACAATTCCATTCACCATTGCAACGAAAAGAATAAAATACTTAGGAATATATCTACCTAAAGAAACTAAAGACCTATATATAGAAAACTATAAAACACTGATGAAAGAAACCAAAGAGGACACTAATAGATGGAGAAATATACCATGTTCATGGATTGGAAGAATCAATATAATGTAAATGAGTATACTACCCAAAACAATCTAAGATTCAACGAAATCCCCATCAAGCTACCAGCGGTATTTTTCACAGAAGTAGAACAAACAATTTCAAGATTTGTATGGAAATACGAAAAACCTCAAATAGCCATAGCAATCTTGAGAAAGAAGAATGGGACTGGAGGAATCAACCTGCCTGACTTCAGGCTCTAGTACAAAGCCACAGTCATCAAATCAGTATGGTACTGGCACAAAAACAGAAATATAGATCAGTGGAACAAAATAGAAAGCCCAGAGATAAATCTACACACCTATGGACACCTTATCTTCGACAAAGAAGGTAAGAATATATAAAGGAGTAAAGACAACCTCTTTAACAAGTGGTGCTGGGAAAACTGGTCAACCGCTTGTAAAAGAATGAAACTAGATCACTTTCTAACACCACACACAAAAATAAACACAAAATGGATTAAAGACCTAAATGTAAGAACAGAAACTATAAAACTCCTATAGGAGAACATAGGCAAAACACTCTCCTACATAAATCACAGCAGGATCTACTGGAAATAAAAGCAAAAATAAATAAATGGGATCTAATTAAAATTAAATTAAATTGGCTAATTTAATTCCTCTAATTAAAATTGGCTGGATGGCATCACAGACTCAATGGACGTGAGTCTGAGTGAACTCCGGGAGTTGGTGATGGACAGGGAGGCCTGGCGTGCTGCGATTCATGGGGTCGCAAAGAGTCGGACACGACTGCGCGACTGAACTGAACTGAACTGAATTAAAATTAAAAGCTTCTACACATCAAAGGAAACTATAAGCAAGATGAAAAGACAGCCTTCTGAATGAGAGAAAATAATAGCAAATGAAGTAATTGACAAACAACTAATCTCAAAAATATGCAAGCAACTTATGCAGCTCAATTCCATGTCCAGTTCTAACTGTTGCTTCCTGATCTGCATATAGGTTTCTCAAGAGGCAGGTCAGGTCGTCTGGTATTCCCATCTCTTTCAGAATTTTCCTTAGAGGTTTCTTAAATTATTATCCTTTGTTCTTTTAATGTTTTTGATGTGAACCATTTTTAACATCTTTATTGAATCTGTTGTAGTATTGCTTCTGCTGTTTATGTTCTGTTTTTGTTTTTCTTTTGGTTGAGGGGAGCTGTGAGGCATGAAGGATCTTAGCTCCCTGACCAGGGATCAAACCCATGTCCTCTGTGCTACTGGGCTACAAAGGAAGTTCCTATTATATATATATTTAGATGCTTCTCTTTTTTTTCTGTTCAGCTTGTGTGATTTCCACTGTTTTCTAGATCAGTATTCTATTGTTCAATATCATTTATTCTACTATTATTTCCTTCTGTACATTCTAAGTCACTTCAGTTGTGTCAGACTCTGTGAAACACAATGGACCATAGCCCCTCAGACTCTTCTGTCCATGGAGATGCTCCAGGTAAGAATACTGGAGTAGATTGCCATGTCTTCCTTCTAGTGTATTTTTTTAAATTAATTTTTATTTTATTTTTTTAGTTTGTTTTGCTTTACAATATTGTATTCGTTTTGCTACACATCAACATGAATCAGCCACGAGTGTACACGAACTCCCAATCCCGACCCCCACCTCCCCTCTCCTGCCCCACACCCTCTCTCTGGATTATCCCCGTGCATCAGTCCCAA
>SJXQ01008778.1:0-30347 GCA_006408695.1 Aepyceros melampus
ATTTTAAAAGCCAGATTCTGGTTTGTTTATTCTGTCTTCTGCCTCAGCAGTCATACAAACACTGAGGTGTAGCCTCCTTAACCTTCATCTTTGACTTATTCATCAGAATAAGGTAGAGCAGAGTGATCCAAAAATAAATCTGTATAACTAGTAGTATTGCTATTATTATAAACTGTAATATCTGAAGAAATTTTATTAATGTAACAAATTACCTATTCTGACTGATGAACACTAGTAATTAGGGCAGCCATTTGGACTTTTAACTCCATCTTTGTATTAATCAACTGGAAGAAAATATTTTGCTTTATCTAATAAAATTTGAGAGAGCTTCAGTATAAAATTTGTTAAGAAAGAAAAACATTCTGTTTCATTCCCCCAAAACTCTTTAATTTGATCTTTTTAAAGATTCTTTATTCAACTTTAACCCAATAAATTATTAAATCTTTCTTTTGCAAACTTGAAATTTTTTACCTCTAGTTGATTATAATTACAATCTTCTTTCTAAAGGATAAAGTTCAAAATTTTTGGCTAACAGAAGAACTCTGGTCTATTAACCAGTCAGGCTGAAGTATATTCTAAATTACCTGCCCATTTATTAGAAGGAGAGTGATTATAGATAATAATACACACGTAAATAGTAACAAAATTTCTAGGAATGTGAGTACTTTCCCAACTATGATTTTTTAAGAGTTTATAGTCTATATTATGGCCACTGTTTACCAATTCTAATGTTACACATTGTATGAAGTTAGTTCATTGCTTAACTCCTTTTGTTCTCAGTTTCTTCATCTTTAAATAGTTCATAAAGGCATCTTATACAGACATGTTGTCAATATGTTTGCACCGTGGGGTTTTGTATTTAATAAAGGAAAAAAACATATATTACTTTACTATTTATCTTTTTGGAAATCATGAAATCTGTTTCTGTGTGGTTGCTGTCAATATCAACTAAAAAAAAATTATTGAATTTAGGAGGCAGCAGGATCAAGATGGCAGAGCAGGAAGATCTTGAGCTCACCTCCCACCATAAACACATCAAAACTACAAATACATAGAGAGCAACTCTCGGTGAAAGCAACCTGTAGACTAGAACAATGCCTTTTATACAACAAAAGCCACAGAGAATTACACAGAATCTGGTAGGAAGGAAGGACAAATGATCTAGATATGACCTATACCTATAGAAGATAACCCATAAGAGGAGGGGGATATCAGAGAGTAGGGGATCTTCCCTAATAACAAAGGGTTTGAAACCCACCTCAGCCCTGGGGCCCAATACTGAGGAAGATGCTCCCCCTTCACCTTGCTGCTGCTGTTAAGTTGCGTCAGTCGTGTCCGACTCTGCGCATCCCATAGACGGCAGCCCCAGGCACCTCCGTCTATGGCATTTTCCAGGCAAGAGTACTGGAGTGGGTTGCCATTGCCTTTTCCACCCCCTTCACCTTAGGTCATTTCAAAACCAGTGGCACATATCAGGCGGATGAAAGAAACTGAGACTCAGCTCTTGAGAATGCACATAGATTTGCTTGCTCCAAGTTGCAGGACAGAAGCAGCCAATTGAAAACTTTCTGGTACTCAAGTCAGTCTGGCATCACCACGGCAGTGTGCACCCCAGGCCACACTAGGATCCTACTCCAGTTCCACCTGCTCCATCACTGCTCCTTGTAATGCAGAGGCCAACACTGTCAATATATTCACACACTAGAGAAGGAGTAGCACCAGCTCGAGCTCCAGCCCTGTCCCTTTCTGTTTCTGTCCAAAGCAGGAAGCCAGAACCAACACACACAATAGTGCATATCCAACCCCTTGGGCCCAGACTCTACCTCTAACCAAGGTATACACACCCAAAAGAAGAACCGACTCAAATGTACAGCTCCAAGACCAGAGGCCCTGGCCATGCTCCACCCAAGGCAGAAACTACCATCATGCTGAGGAGAAGCCCAACTCTCTCAGGGCTCCTGCCCCGGCCCCTCAGGCCAATTACCCAATAGAGCTGCAACCACCTCTATCCCCAGGAGAAACCCCAGCTAGCTCCTGACGCTAGTTCTAGCCCCTTCAATTCCCAGTCTTACTTTCTACCAAGGCAGTGGCTGCCATGTACCCTGGGAGAAGAAGCAGCCTCTGCAAACTTCAGATGCAACTCATCCACCCAAGTTACTGGGCATACCAGACTGTATAGGGACATTCTCATACAAAACTTTTAAGACCAGGTAACTGTTTTACCAAAATTCACAGAAGTAAAGAAAGTCAAAAGAAAGAAAACTGAGCAATATATTTCAAATAAAAGAACAACATAAAACCTGGGGAGGAGGGAGGAACACTAATGAAATGGAGATAACTTAGCTGGATAAAGAGTTAAAGACAACAACAAAAATGCTAACTGAACTTTGGAAAAGAATAGAGGAACACAGCAAGAACTTCAACACAGAAGTAGAAAATATAAAAAAGAACCAATCAGAGCCAAATAATACAATAACTGAAATGAAAAATATACTAGAAGGAATTAAGAGTGGATTAAAGAATGTATATGTTTATCATTACCATCATTCTAAATTCCATATATATGTGTAAGTATACTGTATTGGTGTTTTTCTTTCTGGCTTACTTCACTCTGTATAATCGGCTCCAGCGTCATCCACCTCATTAGAACTGATTCAAATGTATTCTTTTTAATAGCTGAGTAATACTCCATTGTGTATATGTACCACAGCTTTCAACCCCCTTCACCTTAGGTCATTTCAAAACCAGTGGCACATATCAGGCGGATGAAAGAAACTGAGACTCAGCTCTTGAGAATGCACATAGATTTGCTTGCTCCAAGTTGCAGGACAGAAGTAGCCAATTGAAAACTTTCTGGTACTCAAGTCAGTCTGGCATCACCACGGCAGTGTGCACCCCAGGTCACACTAGGATCCTGCTCCAGTTCCACCTGCTCTGTCACTGCTCCTTGCTAATGCAGAGGCCAACATTGTCAATACATTCACACACTAGAGAAGGAGTAGCACCAGCTCGAGCTCCAGCCCTGTCCCTTTCTGTTTCTGTCCAAAGCAGGAACCCAGAACCAACACACACAATAGGGCATATCCAACCCCTTGGGCCCAGACTCTACCTCTAACCAAGGTATACACACCCAAAAGAAGAACCGACTCAAATGTACAGCTCCAAGACCAGAGGCCTTGGCCATGTTCCACCCAAGGCAGAAACTACCATCATGCTGGGGAGAAGCCCAACTCTCTCAGGGCTCCTGCCCCGGCCCCTCAGGCCAATTACCCAATAGTGCTGCAACCACCTCTATCCCCAGGAGAAACCCCAGCTAGCTCCTGACTCTAGACCTAGCCCCTTCAATTCCCAGTCTTACTTTCTACCAAGGCAGTGGCTGTCATGTACCCTGGGAGAAGATGCAGCCTCTGCAAACTTCAGATGCAACTCATCCACCCAAGTTACTGGGCATACCCAGACTGTATAGGGACATTCTCATACAAAACTTTTAAGACCAGGTAACTGTTTTACCAAAATTCACAGAAGTAAAGAAAGTCAAAGAAAGAAAACTGAGCAATATGTTTCAAATAAAAGAACAACATAAAACCTGGGGAGGAGGGAGGAACACTAATGAAATGGAGATAACTTAGCTGGATAAAGAGTTAAAGACAACAATAACAAAAATGCTAACTGAACTTTGGAAAAGGATAGAGGAACACAGCAAGAACTTCAACACAGAAGTAGAAAATATAAAAAAGAACCAATCATAGCCAAATAATACAATAACTGAAATGAAAAATATACTAGAAGGAATTAAGAGTGGATTAAGTGATACAAAGAATGTATATGCAACCTGGAAGACAGAATAGTGTAAATCACCCAATCACAATAGCAAAAAGATTTTTTTTTTTAATGAGAATTTAAGGGATCTGAGGGACTACATTAAGCATATTAATATTATAGGGGTCTCAGAAAAAGAAGAGGGAAGGGACAGAAAACTTATTTTGAATAATAATGACTGAAAACATCCCTAACACGGGAAGGAAACAAACATCCAGGTACAGGGAGCACAGAAGATTCTAAACAAAATGAACTCAAAAAGATCCAAAATAGGACGTAGAATGTCAAAATTTAAAGATAAATAGAGACTCCTAAAGGTAGCAAGAGAAAAACAAAAGTCATATACAAGGGGAACCCCAGAAGGCTATGAGGTGATTTTTTAACAAAACACTTTGCAGGCCAGAAGGCAATGGCATGATGTATTTAAAGGGCTGAAAGGAAAAAAAAAAAAACACTCTAACTAGCAAGGTTGTGATTTAGAATTTAAGGAGAGATGAAGTTTTCCAGAGAAGAAAAAACAAGTTATCACCATATTTTTATCAGAAATATTAAAATATCTTTTTAATTGAAAAATAAAAGGTGATAACAAGAAAATACTGAAAAAGGCAATCATATAGTAAAAGCAGTGACTCAGACATTGACAAAAGCTAGTATGAAAGCTAAAAGAAGTTGTAAAACTTACTATAATTACAATAAATAGTTAAGGGATAGATATGAGTATGTAAAATGTGGCATCAAAAACACAAAACATGGAGAGGAAGTAAAAAGTGTAGATCTTGAGAATGTGTTCAGGCTTAAATGGCCATCAAGTAGATATAGTTCACCATATATAAACTTCATGGTAACCTGATAAATAAAAAACCTACAATAAATATACAAATACTAAAGAGAAAAGCACCCAAGTATAACATTAAAGAAAATTATTAAAGGACGAAACTAATAGAAAAAAAGGGACAGAGAAGAACTATAAAACAACCAGAAAACAAGTAAAAAAAAAAGAAAAGCAATAAAAACCTACCATCAATAATAACTTTAAAAGTCCATGTACTAAATGCTCCAATCAAAAGCCACAGGGTGGCTGATTGGATAAAAAATATAAAGATCCATCTACATGCTGCCTATGAGACTCACTTGAGAGCTAAGACACACACAGACTGAAAGTGAGGGAATGGAAAAGATGTTTCATGAAAATAGAAGTGACAAGGAAGAAAGGTTAGCAATACTCATATTAGACAAGCTAAACTTTAAAGTAGTTTATAATCAAAGAATATAAAGGACATTATAATGGTTAAAGGGTCAATTCAAGAAGAGGATATAACATTTACAAACATATGCACTTATTATAGAAGCACCTAAATATGTAAAGCACAAATTAACCGACATAAAGGAGAAACTGACAACAATAAGTATGGCTGTTTAAAATACTGCATCAATGGATTGATCATCCAGACAGAAGACTAGTGAGGAAACATGGCCCTAACTGACACATCAGGCCAGATGTACTTAATGTACGTCTATAGGATATTCCATCTAAAAACAACAGAATATGCACTCTTTTCAACTTTTCAAGTGCACAAGGAACTTTCTCCAGGATAGATCACCTTCTAAGCCACTAAACAAGTTTCAGTAAATTTAAGAAGACTGAACTAGTATCAAGCATGTTTTCTTACCACAATGGTATGAAGCTAGAAATCAAATACAGTAATAAAAATGGGGAAAAAACACAAATGTGGAAACAACAATATGCAGATAAACCAATGGGCCGAAGAGGATATCACAGAGGAAGTCAGAAAATAAGTTGAGCAAAAATGGAAAATCTAAACAATTTTCCAAAATATATAGCAGATAGCAAATGAAGTTCTAAGATATGTTTACAGCACTACAGGTCTACCTCAAGAAATAAGAAAAATCTCAAAGAAGCAACCTAACTTTTTACCTAAATGAATTACAAGGGGAAAAAAAAAAGCAGAGTGGAAATAAATGATATAGATACCAAAAAATAACAGAAAAGAGTAACAAAACTGATTCATTGAAAAGCTGATCTTTGAAAAAATAAATTTGATAAACCTTTAGCCAGACTCAAGAAAAAAGAGAATTCAAATAAACAGGATTTGGAAGGGAAGATATTGAAACTGATATCACAGAAATATAAACAATTATAACAAACTTTGAACAGTTATATGCCAACAAAATGGACAGCCAAGAAGAAATGGATAAATTACTAGAAATGTGATTTTCAAAAAGACTGAATCAAGAAGAAACAGATAATTTGATGAGACCAATTGCTAGTATTGACATGGAGTCAGTAATCAGCTCCCAATAAACAAAAGTCTAGGGCTAGATGGCTCCACAAGGTAATTCTATCAAACATTTAAAGAAGAGTTGATACCTATTCTTCTCAAACTATTCCAAAACATGGAAGAGCAGGGAACACTCCCAAACTCACTCTGAAAAACACCACACACACAAAAATGTTACAGGCCAATATCAGTGATAAACAAAGATGCAAAATATTATCAAATTAAATCCAACAGTATATTGAAATGATCATGCATGATGATCGAGTACAGTATATTTGAGTGGTACAAGGATGACTTAATATCCCCAAATCAATCAGCATGATAGATCACATTAAGAGAATGAATAAAAATCATATGGTCATCTCAATATGTGCAGAAAAAGCATTTGACAAATTTCAACATCTATTCATAAAAATTTTCAACAAAATGGATGTAAAGGACACATACTTCAACATAACAAAGAGGCTGTATATGATAAACCCACTGCTAATAACTCAAGAGTGAAAAACTGGAAGGTTAAAAAACAAAACAATGCCTACATTCACATTTCTACTTAACATAGTATTGGAAATCCTAACCACTATAATCAGAAAAACAAAAACAGAAAATGTATTCAAGTTGAAAGGAAGAAAAAAAGCTATCAGTATTTGCAGATGATGTGATATTATATAGAAAACCCTAATGACTCTTCCATAAAATTCTTAGAGCTAACAAAGTAATTCAATATAGTTGTAGGATTCAAGATTAATATAGATAAATTTGTGCTTTTCTATATAGTATAAATAAAATAAAAGAAAGAGAAAGAAAAAAAAAACCCTCCTATTTAAGGATCTCATAAAAAAAAATAAACTATTTAGGAATGCATTTAACCAAGAAGGTGAAAGATTTATATTCTGAAAACTATAAAACATTGATGAAGGAAATTGAAGCTGACACAAAGAAATGGAAAGATATTTCATGCTCATAGATTGGAAGAATTGTTAAAATGTCCAAGAAATCTACAAATTTAATGTAATCCTTATCAAAATATCCATAACTTTTTCACAGCACTAGAACAAATACTCAGGTTTGTACGGAAACACAAAATACCCTGAATAGCCAAAGCAATGTTGAGAGTAAGAATAAAGTCGGTGGTATCATGCTCCCAGACTTCAGACTATACAGCAAAGCTTCCGTAATAAAAAGAGAACAGTGATGGCAAAAAAACAGACACATATATCAATGGAACAGAATATAAAAACCAGAAATAAGCCCATGAACATATGGTCAACTAATTTAGATCAAAAGAGGCAAGAATACACAATGAGGGAAAAGACAGTCTCATCAAAAATTAGGTCTGGAAAAGCCAGAAAACTACATATAAAAGAATGGAATAAAAACATTTTCTCATGCCACATACAAAAATAAACCTAAAGTGGATTAAAAACCTAAATCTAAGACCTGAAACAACAAAACTCCTAGAAGAAAAGATAGGCAGTATACTCTTTTGCATAAGTTTTAGCAATATTTCTTTCCATTTTCTTTAGGCAAGGGAAATAGAGCAAAAATAAACAAATGAGTATAATGTGTAATAAAACTTAAAAACTTTGCACATTAGGGAAACCATCAACTAAATGGAAAGGCAACCTACTGAATGGGAGATTTCTGCAAGTGTTATATCTGATAAGGGGTAAATATCCAAAATATATAAAGAGCTCATATAATTCATTATAAAAATATTAAAAATGGGTATAAGATCTGAATAAGCATTTTTCCCAAAAGACATAAAGATAGCCAACAGGCAAGAAAAAGATGCTGAATACCACTAATCATCAGACAAATACAAATAAGAGGTTACTTCACACCTGTCAAAATAGCTATTATCAAAAAGACAAGAAATAAGGAGAAAAGAGAGCACTATCATACTGTTGGTGGGAGTATAGCACAGTGAAAATAGTATGCAGTTTCCTCAAAAAACTAAAAATAGAACTATCATATGATCCTGCATATCCACTCCTGGGTATATATCCAAAGAAAACAAAAACACTAATTGAAATACATATGTGTACCCTAATGTTTATAGTGTGTGATTTATGATAGCCAAGATATCTAAACAACCTAAATTTTCATCAGATATATCAATAGTGAGTGAAGTCGCTCAGTCGTGTCCAACTCATTGTGACTTCATAGACTGTAGCCTGCCAAGCTCCTCTGTCCATGGGGTTTTCCAGGCAAAAATACCGGAGTGGGTTGCCATTTCCTTCTCCAGGGGATCTTCCCCACCCAGGGATCGAACCCAGGTCTCCCACCTTGCAGGCAGACGCTTTACCCTCTGAGCCACCAGCGAAAACTAACAGATATATCAATAAAGATGTGTTACATGAATGTTATATACAGACATTCACATACTCAAATAGTACTCAGCCATAGAAAAATAACAAAATCTTGCCATTTGCAACAAGCAGATGGATCTGTAAAGTATTATGCTTAGAGAAATAAGTCAGAGAAAGATGAATACAGTATATTTCCACTTATATGTTGAATATAAAATGTAAAAAATAAACAGACTCATACATACAGAGAACACATGAGGACAGGAAAAGGTCAATTTTCATTCCAATACAAACAAAGGGAATGCCAAAGAATGTTCAAACTTCTGCACAATTGCACTCGTCTCACAAGCTAGCAAAGTGATGCTCAAAATTCTCCAAGCCAGGCTTCAACAGAACATGAACCATGAACTTCCAAATGTTCAAGCTGGATTTAGAAAAGGCAGAGGAACCAGAGATCAAATTGCCAACATCTGTTGGATCATCAAAAAAGCAAGAAGTTCCAGAAAAACATCTGCTTCAGCTTTAATGACTACACTAAAGTCTTTGACTGTGTGGATCACAACAAACTGTGGAAGATTCTTCAAGCGATGGGAAAACCAGATCACCTTACCTCCCTTCTGAGAAATCTGAGTGCAGGTCAGGAGCAACAGTTAGAACTCAACATTGGAACAATAGATTGGTTCCAAACTGGGAAAGGAGTACCTCAAGGCTGTATATTGTCACCCTGCTTATTTAACTAATATGCAGAGTACACCATCAGAAATGCCAGGCTTCATGAAGCCCAAGCTGTAATCAAGATAGCCAGGAGAAATATCAATAACCTCAGATAGGCAGATGACGCCACCCTCATGGCAGAAAGCAAAGAAGAACTAAATAGCTTCTTGATGAAAGTGAGAAAAGAGAGTGAAAATGTTGGATTAAAACTCAACATTCAGAAAACTAAGATCATGGCATCCAGTTCCATCACTTCATTGCAAATAGACAGGGAAACAGTGGAAACAGTGAGAGGCTTTATTTTTGGGGACTCCAAAATCACTACAGATGGTGACTGCAGCCATGAAATTAAAAGACACTTGCTGCTTAGAAGAAAAGCTATGATCAACCTAGATAGCATATTAAAAAGCAGAGACATTACTTTGCCAACAAAGGTCCATCTAGTTAATTAAAGCTGAGAGTTTGACTATAAAGACAGCTGAGCACCAAAAAATTTATGCTTTTGAACTGTGGTGTTGGAGAAGACTCTTGAGAGTTCCTTAAGTGCAAGGAGATCCAACCAGTCCATCCTAAAGGAAATCAGTCCAGAATATTCATTGGAAGGACTGATGCTGAAGCTGAAACTCCAGTACTTTGGCTCCCTGATGTGAATAACTGAATCACTGGGAAAGACTCATGCTGGGAAAGATCAAAGGCAGAAGTGGATGACAGAGGATGAGATGGTTGGATGGTGTCACTGACTCCAAGGACATTAATTTGAACAAACTCTGGGATTTGGTGATGGACAGAGAAGTCTGACGTGCGCAGTCCATAAGGCTACAAAGAGTTGGACAGGACTGAGCGACTGAACTGAATTGAAAGAGGAGAGTGATAAGGGTGGGGCAAAATAAGAGAAGGGGATTAATAGTTACAAACAACTAGGAATAAAATAAGATACAAGAATATAATTTATAGCATAGAAAATATAGTGAAAATTTTATAACAACTTTATATGAAGTATAATCTATAAAAATATCAAATCAGTACTTTGGACACTTGAAATTAATATAATATTGTAAATAAAATATACTTCAATTAAAAAAGAGTAAAGAGCAGCTTGCCTGTAATACCATCACTCATAGAAATTAAATTTCAGATATCTTGTTCAAAACTCTTCTATGCATTGATATATACTATGAAGACACTGCAGTGTTGTATATTTTTGCAAAAAAAAATCTTCCAAACTGAATAAAAACTCCTGATAAATATACCTTTCAATTGGTGTTTATTGTTCAGTTGCTCAGTTGTGTCCGACTCTTTTCAACCCCATGCACTGCAGCACACCAGGTGTGGATTATTATAATTCCTTTAAATAACTAATGAACACTATGCCTCTGTTGAAGAATTAGGTATATTTTATTTGAATTATAATAAATAATGTTTTGAATAATTTAATGAAACAAATGTTCTGTTTGGAGATAGCTAATTAGAAGGATTTAATGTAAAGTACAGAGAATATGGCAAATGTTTTATAATAACTTAATATTGAATATAATTTATAAAAATTTTGAATCACAAAATTGTACACTTGAAGTGAATATAATAAGTTAACTATACTTCAGTAAAAAACAAAATTATTAATTCACCTTTTAAAACACTGGGAAAAAATAGCCCTCAGAATTAATGGAATATAACATTCTGGTATCAATGGGCTGATGTTTGCCACTTGATTAATATCTTTTGAATAAATGGATGAGCAGTGAATTATTTTATTCAGAAAATATTTATTGAGAATCTATACTCATGCCAGAGATAGAAGTCATGAACTAGAGCAGAACAAGAAAGTAGCCAGGGGCCCACTCACTGCAGAGGTCTGGTTTGATATGCTGGCAAGCATATAGAACTGACTTATTTCATATTAATGAGTGTAAACTTTCTCTTGCCTGTAAGTAAACTAAGAGGGTTTTACTCTGTAAAAACTTTTAATTTGTAAATTTCAAGACATTTAAATATAACACTACTAGTTCAACATAGAATAAATCTAGGTACAGAGAAGTTATGTGACTAACGTGGGGCTCTGTGAAGACTCAGTAACTCTAAGAAATATAAAACTTCACTTCAGTTCAGTCGCTCAGTTGTGTCCGACTCTGCAACCCCATGAATTGCAGCACACCAGGCCTCCCTGTCCATCACCAGTTTCCGGAGTTCACTCAAACTCACGTCCATTGAGTTGGCTGAAGCCATCCAGCCATCTCATCCTCTGTCGCCCCCTTCTCCTCCTGCCCCCAATCCCTCCCAGCATCAGGGTCTTTTCCAATGAGTCAACTCTTCACATGAGATGGCCAAGTACTGGAGCTTCAGCTTTAGCATCATTCCCTCCAAAGAAATCCCAGAGCTGATCTCCTTCAGAATGGACTGGTTGGATCTCCTTGCAGTCCAAGGGACTCTCAAGAGTCTTCTTCAACACCACAGTTCAAAGCATCAGTTCTTCAGCGCTCAGTCATGTCCAACTCTTTGTGACCCCATGAATCGCAGCACGCCAGGCCTCTCTGTCCATCACCAGCTCCCAGAGTTCACTCAAACTCACGTTCATCAAGTCAGTGATGCCATCCAACCATTTCATCCTCTGTTGTCCCCTTCTCCTCCTGCCCCCAATGCCTCCCAGCATCAGAGTCTTTTCCAATGAGTCAATTCTTTGCATGAGGTGGCCAAAGTACTGGAGTTTCAGCTTTAGCATCATTCCTTCCAAGGAACACCTAGGACTGATCTCCTTCAGAATGGACTGGTTGAATTTCCTTGCAGTCCAAGGGACTCTCAAGAGTCTTCTCCAACACCACAGTTCAAAAGCATCAGTTCTTCAGCGCTCAGCTTCTTCACAGTCCAACTCTCACATCCATACACGACTACTAGAAAAACCATAGCCTTGATTAGATGGACATTTGTTGGCAAAGTAATATCTCTGCCTTTGAATATGCTATCTAGGTTGGTCATAACTTTCCTTCCAAGGAGTAAGTGTCTTTTAATTTCATGGCTGCAGTCACCATCTACAGTGATGTTGGAGCCCCCAAAAATAAAGTCTGACACTGTTTCCACTGTTTCCCCATCTATTTGCCATGAAGTGATGAGACCTGATGCCATGATCTTCATTTTCTGAATGTTGAGCTTTAAGCCAATGTTTTCACTCATATAAAACTTTAGGAGTTCTAAACCCAAGAGACTTTTCAAGGATATTCTCAGCTAAATACAGTTATATCCTGATAAAGCAAAACCTTCAGAGAAGAAATATTTTCAACCCCTATGTGCTAGATGAAAAAAGATCGGGGGTCAGAATATAGCCAATACATTGGTGTTTTAGACCCAAAATGGTTACATTACTAATTTAGTAAGTGTTTTCTAGAGAACTACATTAGTTAAAACACCTTAGAAAAAGACTTGCTCTCAGAAACTAATTTATGTTTTTGACAGCCTCCTCCAATATGTTTATTCCAATGCGTCTCTCACAAATGGTTTTGAGTTATACAAGTTATAGTTTTAACTGACATTTTCTCTTAGTTTTTAAATTTATGAACTTAGAACTATAAAATGCATGTCTCTTATGCACTGAATTATCTTCATTAACTTGGAGAAAGTTCCAGACCTGATATTTCAGGATGCTTCTTAGGTAACACTAGAAGTGTGATTCATATAAGAAAGAGCAAAGAGTAGCAATTTTATATGGACTCCAGGTCAATTGGTTCACATAAACAGCATCCACTGAAAGCTAGATGAGAGACAACATCCAGCAAAATTTAAATTTGGAAGGCAAATCTGAAAGATGTTGCCACACAAAATAAACATAAATACTCCCAGCATTGTTTAAAATTATCTCATTACTGTAATAGTAATTTTCCGTCATACATATTATTCCATCAGAAGTAATTGCTTCAAGGAATGGCATGATTTTGAACTACACATACTAGAATATAATCTTAACTTCTAAGGCATTGTATAGTTTTAATGAAATGTTCATCAAGCCACTCTATAAATTTGACTCCAAAGATCTACAAACATGTATTTTCCTGGCTATTAATGTTAAAACTAATTAGAAAAAAAAACAATTTACTCAATAATTAATGATAAAAATTGGTCAATAGAATGCACATTAAGGCTATATAGATAATGTTGGTCTGATTAGAGAAAAATCAAGATGCTAGTTTATAAAACAATTAAATTAAATTCCTTCTATTCGGAAGAAGAAACAGTAGAGAATTCTCTATTTGAAATGATTTATGAGCATTAGCATTCTAAGCATGCATAGTAAAATGATTAGTAATATCCGCTTGTCCTTTATTTAACATATTAAATTAAGCAGTTGTATGAGTTTTTAAATGTTGGGACTATTATTTTAACACTAAAGTTGATATCAGTTTTATAATGTTGAAAAAAATAGATCCAGACTTTCATTATTCTAACACAATTTTTACAAATAAATGAAGAAAAAGAAATCTCTGACTGAAATGTGTGGAACAAATGACAAAAAAATAGATGTGTGTGCATATACATTAATTGTAAAAGCAAACCATGGCACTTCCAAAATAAAACAAGAGCAACATGTAGTCCAGGACTGTGTTAAATTCTCAAACTCTCTGATATTACTTCCTTTTACAAGGTATGCCATTTATTTAGACACTTAGATTATATTCTTCATCTAACAGGATATATTTCATCACATATTATTTCATCACCTTTAAGGGTGATTTACTTGAACATTCATCAAGTTAGTGAGTGGGTCTTTGATCATCATTATCTTCATAATAATCATTACTCTCAACATTTATGAAGTACTTATTATATGCTAAGTAGACAGTGTATTTTTTTCCTTAGCCCTTGACATCAGTTTGCTTTTGTGTTGAATCACATCCATTTTTCTTTTGACTATCATGTTTACTGTTTTTAAGGAATTTCAAGTTATTTTATACATCATCTCAGGAAACATCAAATAAAATAGGTTATTGAATTTTTGTTGTTGTTGTTGTTGTATATGATATCCAAAGAGAAAAGGTAAGCTGTGGCTTACCAATATTTTTAATAATGCTAATCAAGACAGCAACTAACTATTGCAGTCAAAATACTAATAAAGATGATGTATTTTCTTCATTTAAGTACTTCTATATCCTGGTATTACTATGAAAATATACATCTTAGGAGAAAAAATATTAAATTACAGAGATAATTTATTAATATATGGCACTACTCTATAAATAATGATGTGCTAGATCTCAAAAATTTCAATATACAAGAATTATGTCTTTTCTAGGAAGTCTTTCTGATGTAGAATTTCAAACATTGTAGATTACATCTCATATTAAGCATCACAGTATGAAATTGTTAGTATTAAGGTAATTTTTTCTATATTAAATTCATTCATATGTTTTGGGAAAATATTACCTATAAAACAACATAGTTTGCTATCTTTATTGCATGTCAGAAGTGAAATTTTTAAAAAAGGAATAGGCAATATTTAAAGGTGGAGAAGAAAACTAGGTAAATTACATATAAAAATGAAAAAAACTGGTTGATAAAAAGAGAACAGAGGCCCTTAATAGATTATTTTAAAAGGACAGGAAATAAAAATGAAAAGATTATTGAGTTGAGCAGAAAAAGAAACAGATAAACAACAGCTGGATAAATGTTACAGTCACTCTGTGAAGGGAAAAAGGCAGACTTCCCTGATACTTTTGACTCCAGCTCTTCTGTTTTGTCTATTTACCAAGTGTCTTTTTGATTAGGTTTTCTGTGTTTTCTGTAGGTAAAATGGTGTTTGACAATAGTCATCTGACTCACCTTCCCTTAGAATGGGCATTTGGGATAGTTAATCAGAAAGTCCCTCTGCTGTCTTCTTTTCTTCAAATCTACAGCCCACCTCTCTTGTTCTAGATTTCTTTGGGCTCTATTTGTCAAGTTCACGAGATTCCATCTCACTGGAAAAAAATAATGCTTACATTTTTTAGTATCATAACTCTGAAAGACAATAGCATCTTTTTAAGTAGAACAGTATAGTCCTAAATTCCCTTTATAACTCATTATAAAATAATATAACAATAGGGAAATGACAAAATAAACACGATCTATATGGGAAAATATCACAAATGTATCTAAAATAATGTATGCATATAAAATAATGTATGCAAAATAATCCATATATTTAAAATAACAAGTGTTCATGAATCCTATGTAGCAATATTCACTAATATTTACGTCTTTCTCTCATTTCTCTCCCTCATACTATGTACTCTTTTGCTTTCATTTTAGTAAGAGGATGAAACTAATTCAGAGCACAGCAGTCTTCCGGCACTCACTGAACACCTACCAAGCATCATGGCCTCCTGCTGAGCAAGTTATAAATGGCGATTGAGTGTCTGTTTGCTATTGGCAGTCTACTCCAGGAATCCTTTCTTGTAACTTTTCTCCTGCTCAGTTTCCTGTCTCTCTTCAGTAACTATTTTACTTAAAACTATAATAAGAATCTTTCTTCCTATAAGTTGACTCAAATGTTTAAATAGTATATTCATAATCTAAATTATGTGATAATGCATAGCCATTGGCTTTTTGAGTTTCATGGAGATTAAATGATATGTAAACCAATAGAAATCATGGAAAAACAGGACAACAATAATGAGAATTAAAAATTTTTATTTTCTGAAAGATCAAACTATCTAAAAGATTGCTTATATTATTACTTATGAGATTGTACATAGCTATTTCTGTAAGATATATAGAGGTTAATTAAATGTGAAATGATTATTTGATTTCAGCATACCAAGTTATTGTTTTACTTTTTAGCAGTGAATTATATTCTATTGAAAGAGACTTAAACACTTGAGTTTAAACAAATCAGTTGCAGAGGTTTTAATCCAGAAATTCTTCAAAACCTATAGTTTTTTACAGTTAAATCAATAAGAGCTAACACAAAGTAAATGAAATAGAGAGATAAGTAATAAAATTTGGAGGTTTTCTCTATCATGATATGAAATGTGGCATTTTACATGGAAAAGACTGTCGCAGGGGTTCTAATAACTGATAAGCAGAAATAATATGTAACATATTCTTCTCATATGGTTTATTGCTACTAGGATGTGGTGAAAGCAAATAAGATCTTGGAAGGAAAGTTTCTCTTTTTATTTCTGCATTTTAATATGAGGTTGCTATTTGGTTTGCTTTTGCTAATTTAGGGAGTAACTACCTAACCCAAGAAGAAGAAGATAAAATCCTCTTCAGTGGAATCCAATTCTCCCAAGATCTAAAGCAAGAGGAATTTTAACATAAAAATAATAATCAGGCAAGATTTGTCTTTAAGTCTATGAAGGAAAAAGAAACAAAGAAAACTCAGAGTAAACATTATTGTAGTATAGTATTTTATGATTATGTTCCTTTTTTCTTATTGTAATAATATGGATCAAGTTTAAATAAGCCAATTAACTCTTTCAATAAAGACATATTATCATTTTAGATAGAATGAGAAGCTAAAAATACTAGAATTAAAATGACTGCCTAAGGAACTCTATTCTTTCAAATTCAAAACTGCAAAATTAACTTATGAACATAAGCAAAAGTAACTTATGAACACAATATATGCCAGATATATAGGTATGTATGGGCGTGGTTTATGTGTGTGCACAGGTGTGTGCTTATATATATGTGAACATAGGAGTGCTTGAGGTCTTTTGAAGCTACAGCCTCTGTTGCTGAATAAAGAATAAATAGGAAATTTATGTTCTCAATAATTTTAACCATTTATTCCTAGGGAAAATGTCCTAATATAAAGTTTCTCATTTTGCAAATGTTATAGCTCATATAAAATAAACTTTGAGGAATATTCTAAGCCTGACACATTTTCAGGATTGAATTCTCAGGCTGTTTTTAATGGAAAATACATATGTAAATTTTTTAACATTACATTCAGTTCTAATCACTTTCTGTCCCTACTGTGGCTTCCTTGATCAGAAATGCTTTCAGATTAAATTAATTTTACATGTTTCCATAAATAACTGTAATAATCATCACTTACCATTCAAGCATACCAAAGTATATCTCAATATTCATATCAATTCACCAAATTGAAAGAAATATCAATTTAACTCAAAATCATAAGGAGAAATGTGGCAGTTTTCAAAACAAGTTACTCAAAATATTTAAATTATTGAGAAAAAAAAGGCCTTCATCAGATAGAATTATTTGCATAATTAATTTCTATTTCCATTTCATCTTAATTCTATTTCTCCTAATATAGATGTTCCTTGAGTGAATATAGGCTGGGAAACTTTCTGTTAATTGGATTAATATCTTTCATTTAAAAATAATATATTGTGATTTTTTTTCCTGTGATTAAAATTAAATTTATTAGATCTTACCTTTTAAACTTTTACACATATTTATGAAAAGTAAATTATTCTGAAGATAATTTTGGAGAGTATTTTCTTTACTTTGGGGATAAGACAGTGTATGTTTGAAAAAAATCAATTTCTGCCATAAAAAACAAATTCTTTCTGCACTGCCTGTTTAGATCTATTACAAACTTTAATGAGCAAGTAACTGCGTTTATGAACTACATTTCTGGCCAGCTCCATCTGCTTTCATTTTCCAAACAGGCTGGTGAAGCAAACAGAGATAAGCAGGTAATAAAATATTTGACTGAATCACTACCTCTAGGGTACCACCAAAATAAAAATCCACTGTGGTGATATTTGGGCTTAACACTAGAGATTAAAACCTAGAATTATTTATTTTCAGAAGTTGAAATATCAGTATTCTTTAGCAAAATAAGAAAATTAACTAACGTACTTAATATGAGAAGGGTTTCAGCTATCATAATGTAAATAACAAAACAGAAATCCTAACAATCATTAGCTGAAATGACAAAGTGAAAGTCACAGTACAGGTCCAGATGGTTCTGATGAGTCAAATAATGTTCAGAATAGGGGAAGTATGATTAAAGCAGCGCAGAGATAACTGTAAGTATTGCAAAGATAAATATTCACCAAATTCAAATAATTTCTAAGCTAGGACAATGCTAACTGTTTTAAGTAGGAAAAGATCTTGGGTTTATATTTATTTACTTCACATAATAGAACATTTCTGATAATGAAGGAATTTAGTTTGTTTGGCTTAAAATATGAAGCTCCTGTAATGGTAGATTGCATGCAAATAGGGTGTCCTTTTTCACTTCTATGTATCCATACCTCTTTGCAGTTTTACTCTGCTTCTCTTCCAATAAGGGTAAATATAATAGGCTAGTCATTAAATTTGGGATGGCCTTGTGACTTTGGTCAAATGTGTTCTCAAGAGGCTTTCTTTGGTTCCACTCTCTTCCCTGGATCACTGCCAATATTCCATATGAACATTTCCAGCCTAGACTTTTTGGAAGGTGGAAGACACTTGGCCCAGTTACTCACATTGCCTCAGCCCACAGACAAACACCAGGCATATGACTGAGGCCAGAGTAGACAGTCAGCTCAGGAAACCTGCCAACTGATCTCAGACACATTGAAAACTTAAGTCAGCCAAGTCTGGTCTAGATTTGCAGAGCTGTCCACCTGCCCCACAGACTCATGAGTGATATGAATGATTGTTGCCTTAAGGTTTGGAAAACTAGGGCCTACCAGTTGGCCTCTGTTTTTGTAAATGAAATTTTAATAGAACACAGCCCCATCCATTTCTTTAAATATTGTCTGAAGCTGTTTTCTCACTATCACAGTAGAGTCAACTAATTACAACAGGGATCCTATGACCTTAAAAACCTAAAATAATCACCAACTAGTTAGTCATTTACAGAAGATATTTGCTGACCCTATTTTAAGCCACTGCATTTTGAGGTGAACTGTCACCCAGGAATAAGTAAATATAGTCATTTATATATATTTCCCGAAATGGTTGCTTCTATTAAATATAATATTATATTGTTTTATTATTTCTAATTTATAATAAATCTAGACTTTTGGATTTTACAACTATCTGTTAAACAAATATTTAATTATTGAGTACCTATATAAACCATCACAGCATCAGATGCTGGTGATACTGAATTGCACAGACAAAAATACTTTCCTTCATGCAGCTTAACTTCTAGGTCTTAGTAACAAACTGAATATAAATCTACACTCACAAACACATTATATACACATATGCATATATACATACACATATGTAGGAAACTTACTGAGTTATAATCTCACATGGTGAAAAGCAGAATTATACCCAGTGCAATTGAGAGGCTATGAGGGAATTAGGGAGGCAGCAAAATTGGTGTAAATTCAAGCAAACACTTGAGAAAGATAAAGTAGTAATCTTTATAGCTAATAAGAAAACAGGCTCAAGAAGAAGGAATGGCAAGTTTAGTAGTCTTAAAGTAAGGGCAGATCTATTCAAACCGCAGAAAAACCACAGAAAAAACCAAGTAAGAAGTGTAATAAAGGCTGAGAGCAAGAGATAATGAATTGCTGTGAATAGTACTGTGACAGATACTATAAGGTTGTGTTGACCAATAAGTTAAGACACTACTGAGCTCTTGCAATGCAGCTAGTTCTACATGTGATATTGTGGTAATAATAAAATATATAACAGATTTTCAAGATTTAGAATGAAAAAATAAATGTTAATATCTCAATAAATTTCATGCTAATTACATGTAGAAATGATGATAAGTAGTATCACATTGTCAAAAGATGGCAGAATTGGAATAGAATGAAGGTAACATAGAGGCAGTGAGAAATATTCATATTTTGCACACATTTTGAGAGTGGAGGCAATGGTATTTGTGGATATTTTGAAGAAAAGCCTATGGTTTCAGTTCAGACAGTTCACACAACTGAAAGAATGTGAGTCAGTTACTAAGATGGTGAGGGTATGAAGAGGAGCAAGCTTGGTGTCAGAAGGATTCAGTTTGAGACATGGTAAGACTGAAAATGTTGAGTAAAAATTTGGGATAAATTATTTGTATTTCAAAAGTAAGACAGAGGCCGAGTATTGCACTTTTGTGACTCATTAGCCTGTAAGTGGGATATAAAGCCGCAGAATGAATGGAGTGAGCATGGAAAGAGAAAGATAGCCATTCTAAAGTAATGCCCCAGTGTACCCTTAACTTTACTGGTCAGAGAAGTAAGAGAAAACCAGTGAATGGAACTGAGACGATCACCCTAGTGAGGAAGAAAGAAAAACAGAAATTTGTGGGTGGAAAGGAAGGAAAATATTTCAGGGAATCAGGAATGATGCTCTGGGTCAAATAGTTCAGAAGAGACCTGAAAATCAGTCAATGTATTTTGCAGTCTATAATTGTAAAATATTTTGGTAAGAAAAGCTTTGGTTAAGTGTAAGAAATGAAATGGGTTAAAGGAGGAAACAGAGGAAAAATGAAGATAGTGAATAGTGATAAACTGTCTCTGGGAGTTTTGTTAGTAGGAAAAATAGGCAGAGGAGGTGGGGTCAGGATAGCAACTATCTCTATTGCAGAGGTGTTCTGCCACAGGAGTAAGGGTTCTGAGTCCCATTTCAGGCTCCTGAGCTCAGGTCTGGTACTGGGAAGAGGAGCCTCCAGAACATTTGGCTTTGAGAAAACAGGGCTTAACTTCAGGAGCCCCCAAAGAACTGGGAAAAAGACAGTTCACTATTAGAAAGCAGAAAGTGAAGAACCAGAGAGCCTCTTGATGAAAGTGAAAGAGGAGAGTGAAAAAATTGGCTTAAAACTCAGCATTCAGAAAACTAAGATCATGGCATCTGATCGCATCACTTCATGGAAAATAAATGGAGAAACAGTGGAAACAGTGACAGACTTTATTTTAGGGGGCTCCAAAATCACTGCAGATGGTGACTGCAGCCATGAAATTAGAAGATGCTTATTCTTTGGAAGAAAAGTTATGACCAACCTAGACAGCATGTTAAAAAGCAGAGACATTACTTTGCCAATAAAGGTCCATCTAGTCTATGGTTTTTCCAATAGTTATGTATGGATATGAGAGTTGGACTATAAAGAAAGCTGAGTGCCGAACAATTGAGGCTGAACTGTAGTGTTGGAGAAGACTCTTGAGATTCCCTGGACTGCAAGGAGATCCAGTGAGTCAATCTTTAAGGAAATCAGTCCTGAGTATTCATTGGAAGGATTGATGCTGAAGCTGAAACTCCAATCCTTTGGCCACCTGATGTGAAGAACTGACTCACTGGAAAAAACCCTGATGCTAGGAAAGATTGAAGACAGGAGGAGAAGGGGATGACAGAGGATGAGATGGTTTCATGTGTTGGGGGAGTTTGTAATTTCCTCAGTTCTGTTTCCTCACAACAAAAGTTTGAAGTGACAGATGGACTAACATTACAACCTTCAGAAGGACCAGTGTTACAGCTCCATGTTACAGCTCAGTTTCCTTTAGAAAGTAAAGGAAAATACATCCTTGAGGTGTGAGGGCATGCCAACCCAAAAGATGCAAAGAGAAGAGAGGTACTCCAGCCCAATTTTGGCTCCTCTTTTTATGTTTGTTCTCCTCCCCTTGGGCCTGCCCTATGTAAACTGGGCTAGCCAGGAGTGCTGTTTATTCTACCTGAGGTCCTCACTCTGGTCCTTGGACCCTCCTTTGTTCTATTTTCACAGGCTCTCCCTTCCTTGTCTTTTAGCCACCGCCATTCTAGACTCTTTTTCCTATTCTAAGTACCTAACAAATGACATCACTGTCTCAATGGACATGAGCTTGAGTAGGCTCCAGGAATTAGTGATGGACAGGGAAGCCTGGTGTGCTGCAGTCGTTGGGGTCACAAAGAGTCGGACACGACTTAACTACTGAAAGGATTAGAGAGCACACAACATTTCATACACACTAGGATCCAGGGTAAGAGCAGTCATTTGATAGGAGCTTGGGCCAGACTACCTGCTGGTCTTGGAGAGTGTCCTGGACAGGTGGGGTCTGCTGTGGCCCCCCTGAGGACTCAGACGCTGGTGGCAGACATAGTGGGGGACACTCAAGAGTGTGGACACTGCTGGCAGCTGCTGTGTTGGCTCCATAGCACCGAGACCTGGCCACACAAAAGAGCCTGTAGGCACCAGTTCTGGGACACCTCAGGCCAACCAACAAGTGAGAACACAGTCCCAACCATCAGGAGACAGGCTGACTAAAGTCTTCCTGAGCCCACAGCCATCTCAAGACATGCCACTTCACACAGCCCTGCCCACCAGAGGGCTAGGATACAGCTCCACCCACCAGGAAATAGGCACCAGCCCCGCCCTCAGGGAAGCCTGCAGCTGTCCTTAGACCATCTTTGCCCACTAGGGGGCAGACATCAGACATACAAAAACCAGAATCCTGCAGCCTGAGGCCCAGACTGCCCACAGCAGGCCAGATCCTAACCAGGAATCAGCAAGGCACAAGCAGTGCACACTTGCAGACCAACACAAACTTTAGGACAACTGGGACCTCATACTCAACCGTGTCAGGAACAGGCCCTCCACCTCACCCAACGATGATCTGAAATGAGCTCTGCAATCCCTTCGACATGGAGTCAGACTCCTGGAAACATTTCCGCCCGCCAGTAGTCTGGCACTAACCCCATCACCTAGTAGATTGAGAGGGCAAAAGCCCCAGAGTCTTCAGGACCCTGACTTCACACACAAATGAAGTGAGTGAAGCCAGTCCTGGGCCCTCCTTGGGTTCTGCAGCCAGCTGTCTTGTGGCCAGGTTCTGCTATACAGCAGAATCTGCACAAGGCAAGGCCTGGCAACCAGTCAGACTTGGTGATGGCAAAGCCTGCAGACTACCCACATAGTCAGTCTGCCCAAACAGAAAGACTCATGCACCCCTCTTAAAGGGAATCCCAAGAGCACAGAGCTTAGGTAACCAGAGGGGAGTGCACTGGTGTAATGCACAGGACACCTTCTACAAAGAACCACTTCTCCAAAGTTGAAAAACATAGCTTACCTAACACATACATAAGAATACAAATAGCAATTTAGACTAAATGAGGTGGCAGAAAAATATCTTTAGGATGAAGGAAGAAAATAAAAAACCAGAAGATGAGCTAAGTGAAGTAAATTGACCATCATAAATGTCTACAAATAATAAATGATGGAGAGGATGTGAAAAAAGGGAACCATCCTCGCTGTTGGTAGGAACATAGATTGGTACAGCCACTATGGAAAACAGTATGGAGACTCCTTAAAAAACTATAAAGGTACCACATGATCTAGCAATCCCACTCCTAGGCATATATCCAGAAAAGACAAAAACTCTAATTCAAAAAGAAATATGTACCCCAATGTTCACTGCAGTACTATATACAGTAGCCAAGACATGGAAGCAATATAAATGCCTGCTGCCAGGTGAATGGATAAAGTTGTGTTTTATATGTATATACAATGGAATATTATCCATTAAAAGAATGAAAGAATGCTATTTGCAGCAACACAGTTGCACCTAGGGATTATCATAATAAGTGAATTAAGTCAGACAGAGGAAGACTTCTTAAGTGATTAAGTGATCAGTTATTATTAAGTGATACAAATATCACTTGTTTGTCTTAAATGCAGTCTAAAAAAGGAGACACAAATGAATTTATTTACAAAAAGGAAATAGACTCACAAACACAAAAAGCAAATTTATGGTTACCCAAAGGGATGGGATGAGAAGGGATAAATTAATGGGATTAACAGATACACATTAGAATGTATAACATTGATAAATAACAAAGACCTACTCTTTAGCACAGGAAATTATATTCAATATCTTATAGTAACCTATAATTTTAAAGAATTTGAAAATATATATATATATATATATAAAATTTTGTGACATAAAGCAACAAAAATTTGTTTGCTTACAACTGTGTAAGTTATAAGTCTGACTGTATCACTTTGCTGTATACCTGAAACATTGTAAACCAACTATATTTCAATTTTTTTAAAAAGAAAAAAAATGAGCAATCAATGGTTGTTGAAACATGATGTGGAGTACAAAGAGAAAACTTTTTAAAATGTCTAGATCACTGAATTCATGACCCAACTCTAGCCTAAAATGATGTTTCCCCTAATTTTTCTTCTTATATGATTTAACCATATTTTAGAACAGTCTTAGATTTATAGAAAAATTGGGCAGAAAATACAAAAAATCCATATATTCTCCTCTGCCAAATCCACACACATTTTCCCATATTATTAATAACATTTTGCAGTAATTAGATATTTGTTACAACTGATGTCAGTTATTATTAATTAAAGTCCACAGTCTACATTAGGGTTCATTCATTGCTTTACATTCCATGGGTTGTGATAAGTGTGTAATATGCATATACAATTATAGCATCATACAGAAAAGCTTCAGTGTCCTCAAATCTCCCATGCTCCACTTACTCACCCCTCCATCCCTTTTACTGTGTTCCTAGCAATCACTGTTCCTAGCAAAATCTGCCTCCATACTTTTGCCTTTTCCAGAATATCATAGAGTTGGAATTACATATGCAGCCTTTTCAGATTGGCTTCTTTTGCTTAGCATTTGAAGTTCTTCCCTATCTTTTTGTAACTTCATGGCTTATGTATTTTTAACTATTCCACTATATGGATGTACCTCATTTTATGTATCTACTCATTTATTAAATGGGCTTCCCAGGTGGTGCTCGCAGTAAAGAACCTGCCTGCCAATGCAGGAGACAAAAAAGATGCGGGTTTGATCCCTGAGTGGGAAAGACCCCCTGGAGGAGGAAATGGCAACCCACTCCAGTACTCTTGCCTGGAGAATACCATAGGAGCCCACAGTCCATAGGGTTGCAAAGAGGTGAACATGACTGAAGTGACTTAGCACTCACTTATTAAAGGACATTGTTATCGCTGTCAAGTTTTGGCAATTATAAGTAAACATGCTATAAACATTCTTGAACAGCTTTTTGCGTGGGCATGAACATTCAGTTCCTTTTTTGTAAATACCAAGGAGCATGATTTTTGGCTCTTAAAGTAAGAGCATACTTAGTTTTGTAGAAACTGGGAGTTTTCCAAAGTGGCTGTATCATTTTGCATCACCACCAAAATGAATGAAAATTTCTACTGCTCCACATCACCCAACATCTGGTGGTGTTAATTTTAGCCATTCTAACAAGTGTGTAGTCTTATCTCCTGGATGTTTTAATTTGCAATTACAGGTATCCTCCACTTTCAGAAGTTCACTTTATACCACTAGGCTTTCTACAAGACCTATATTAGTTCTTGTTTTTGCTAATTGAAAGAAATCCAAGAGGATTTTCACTTTCATAATAAAAGTTAATTGTTTGTTTTACATCATCTTGGTTTGCAAAAGATTTCATAGGAATCTCCTGCTTTTGGAAGGCAGGGGAAGTTGTACATGTTTTGATGTAAAGTATGATGTTGAGCATCTTATTTATGTCTATATACTCAGGATCATCTGCTGGGAATTTCTCTGAAGTATTTTTAATAAAAACTATGTCCTATTCCTTCCTAGGGTTTCATGAAGACAAATCTTTAAGAATAAGTTTATAATAGTATTTTAGTTTTGATAGTTATTACTTATTATAATGTAATCCTCTAATTTTACTTTTTAAAATATAATGTATACATTGCATAGATAAAAGAGACTTTTATCTATTATACAAATAATTGTTCCAATTATTTACTTTGTAATTATATGAAAATAGAATCACTAAAATAAATAAATGGAAACCCTATTAAAAAGTACAAATATTCTAACACCATCAGCTTCTATGTGAGAATAAGGTTTCATTTCATGTGCCACTGAAAACTTGCTTTGAAATATTTCTATAAAATAACACTAACATGTTCATGAAGAGAGAAAATCAAGCTTTAGCTTCAAGATATATTGAAAGGGAGGTATCACATATTATCAGGTTTTTATATAATTGTCTATATCCAACAGAAAACATTAAATTCAGCTTTTAAGCAGACTAAAATTTTTGTGGGCTTCTCAGGTGGCGCTAGTGGTAAAGAACCTGCCTGCCAAAGCAGGAGATATAAGAGACGCAGACTCCATCCTTGAGTCTAGAAGAATCCCTGGAGGTGGAAAAGGCAGCCCACTCCAATATTCTTGCCTGGAGAATCCCATGGGCTCAGGATCCTGGCAGGCTTCAGTCAGAGTCACAAAGAATTGGACACAACTGAAGTGATTTAGCACACACATGATTATTTTGTGGCAAACTGGGTCATGGACTTTCATCATTTTCATTCTGAAAGATGGCTAATTAAAGCAACTTATGCTGATTGTTCATTTGCTAAAACAAAATTTATTATAAACAATTATAATAATCTAGCTTAAAGTTTGGAGGATCTCTTCTGTGGAATAGAAGGTAATCAAATCTGTATTATACCTACAATCTTCAGTCACCCCAACCAACTGTAGAGTTTCCAGACACAAAATTAGACACATTATTTTTTTCTTTAATGCACTCCCTAAAATATTACCAGTTAGTTCATTTTGCTGATGTATTCTTCAAAATTCACAAAGTTTGTTCATTTCTTCTACACCAAAGTGTAGAGATAGAATACAGTATTTAAATTTGGAAAAACAAGCATCATGTTCTGACTTCATTATTTCCAGGCTACATCAAGTTGGATAAATTCCTTTATCTTTTCTGAAGAATCTTCTCAAATTAAAAGTGAAAAATAAGGTGCTTATCTCAGAAAGTTGCTATCAAAACCAGATGAGATGAAGGGCTTCCCTGGTGGCTCAGTTGTAAATAATCCACCTGCCAATGCAGGAAACATGGGTTCCATCCCTGATCTGAGAAGATCCCACATGTCACAGAGAAACTAACTAGAGAAAAGCCTGAGCCACAAAAAAGACCCAGCAGAGCTAAAAATAAACGTTAAAAAAATCAGATGATATGAATATGAAAAATTTCTTCGTAAATGATAAACACAACTGTTGACATGTTACTCTTTTCTATGCATACCCTCATAACTCTGGTTGCCACTGTTATTATATTATGCATAAATTGCTACATTTTCACAACAACATTTTCTCATTTTCTAACTTATCTTACAAATAAAATTGGAGATAACATTCCTAAACATTGTACATTGTATGTCATACATATTGAGAAATAGGCATAAAATACAAAAGGAACTATATCATTAAATTAACACTCGTTTGATTGAAATATGATTGACTTGCATTTTCTTTTCTGTATTTTTGATTTAAAAACATATTCTTCATGGCATATACATAATCTCATAATCATAAAGGAGACTCTAATTATAATTTACTTAAAACAAATACCCTTTTGAAATGCATATCCTTTTCTCAAAATAATACCCATATTAAATCATAGGAATTCCCTGGTGGCTCAGATGGTAAAGAATCTGCCTGCAACGTGGGAGACCTGAGTTCAATCCCTTGGTCTGGAAAATCCCCTGGAGAAGGAAATGGCAACCCATTCCAGTTTCTTGCCTGGAGGATTCCAAGAACAGAGGAACCTGGCAGGCTACAGCCCTTGGGGTCACAAGAGTGGACATGACTGAGTGACTAACACTTTCACTTAAATCATAATGCATATTTATTTAAAACCAACAGTCAACTATTGATATTATATGCCCATCCTTAGCTTTCATGAGTTTATAACAGTTTTTGTCTTCAAAATATGTCAAATAAATATATATTATAGAGTTAAATGAGAAAATGAGACAGTAGAAGTTAATATATTACTACAACATAGAATTAATCTCCAAAGGATACAGCCTCTCTTTCAATATAAACATCCTTAAAAATCATTATGCTTAATAAGACATGTCAGGAGGAAAAAGTCCCAGGTATTATGTTCCATGAGGAAAGAACACCTTTGTTTAAGAATATGGGCTTAGAAACATAGAGATATAAAACAGATTGTTGAGCACTCTAATGGTGCCAGTCTAGCTTGGCTATGATGGTCATAATTGTGTCATTTGTCAGCAGCCTTCCCTTTCTCCTCTACCACTGAGTAAGCAGTTTACAGAGTAAAGCCAAAAACTGAGATGCAATATTAGATACCATCTGTGTTGCTCATCTGATTTCAATCCAAATCGTTCTCAAGCCAATCATGGAACCAAGTGAAGAATTTGATTGTGATTAGAGTGAGGAATGAAAAAGACAGAAAGCTAGAAGATCAGCATCTAGCTTCCAAGCACAAAAAGGTGGTTTGCATGTTTTGAAAATTACATTTTGAAAAGATTTTTGACCTAGAAAATCATAACATGCACAAGCTGGACAAAAATGAAAAAAAAATGCATATGACTGTGCAAGTGAACACTCACACTGTAGAAGTGATTTTTTAAAATGTCTACTTATTTCAACAATGTATTCTTTCTAATTATTTTAGCAAAATAGCTGACAATGCTGAAATATGGGATAATAAAAATTGCATGCATCTCTGTATGATGTAAAAATTTAATTCTAAGATATTTATTTCCTTAAATACTTGAGGACTGCAAGGAAATAAGAAATCAGTGTATAGACCTGTGTCCTAGTGATAGACATCTGCTCTGCATGTGAGCCACTACTGAGCCATCTTCAAAGCATATAAAGTAGCCATTTGTTTGCTTTATTAAGCTACATTCAAAAGAATGAAATTAGAATACTCACTAACACCACACATACACACACACAGAAACCCAAAAAGGATTAAATAAATGTACAACTGGCCAGTATAAAACTCTTAGAAGAAAACACAGGAAGAACATTATTTAACATGAATCACAGTAAGATCTTTTTTGACTCACCTCCTAGAGTAATGAAAATAAAAACAAAAATAAACAAATGGAACTAAAGAAACAAAACTTTTTGTACAGCAAAGTAAACCATAAACAAGATGAAAAGACAACCTTCAGAATGAAAGAGAATATTTTCAAATGAGGCTATCGACAAGGGATTCATCTCTAAAATATACAAACAGTTCAATAACAAATAAATAATAAATAAATAAACCCAATCAAAAAATGGGAGAAAAACCTAAACAGACATTTCTTCCAGAAAGAAATACAGATAGCCAAGAGGCACATAAAAAGATGCTTAACATGACCAATTATTAGTGAAATGCAAATTAAAACTTCAATGAGATATCATCTTCCATTTGTCAAAATGGCCATCATCAAAAAATCTACAAACAGTAAATGCTGGAGAAGGTGTGGGAATGTGAATTGATACAGCCACTAGGGGGAACAGTATGTAGGTGCCTTAAAATCCTAGAAATAGAACTACCATATGACACAGCAATTCCACTACTGGGCATATACCCTGAGAAACCATAATTCAAAAAGACACTTGCACCCCAGTGTTCACTGCAGTACTGTATTACACTAGCCAGAACTTGGAATAAAACAAAGTGTCCATTGACAGATGAATGGATAAAGATGTGGTACATATAAACCATAGAATATTACTCAGCCATTAAAAGGAACAAAATTGGGTTATTTGCAGAGATGTGGATGGACTTAGAGACTGTTACACAGAGTGAAGTAAGTCAGAAAAAGAACCATAAATACATTAATGCATATATGGGGAATTTTAAAAAAATGGTAATGATGATCCTATTTTCAGGGCAGGAATACAGACGCAAACACAGAGAACAGATGTACGGACATAGCGTGAGGGGAAAGGGTACTGGGGGGAACTGAGAGACTGGGATTGACATATATACCATGTGTTATTAAAAAGCAGAGATATTACTTTGCTGACAAAAGTCCATCTACTCAAAGCTATGGTTTTCCCAGTAGTTATGTATGGATGTGAGATTTGGACCATAAAGAAAGCTGAGCACCAAAGAACTGATGCTTTTGAATTGTGGTGTTTGAGAAGAATCTTGAGAGCCCTTTGGACAGCAAGGAAATCAAACCAGTCAGTCCTAAAGGAAATCAGTCCTGAATATTCATTGGAAGGACTGATGCTGAGGCTGAAGTTCCAACACTTTGGCCATGTGATGCAAAGAAGTGATTCACTGGAAAAGACCCTGATGCTGGGAAAGATTGAGGGCATGAGGAGTAGGAGACGACAGAGGATGAGATCGTTGGATGGTATCACTGACTCGATGGACATGAGACTTAGCAAACTATAGGAGCTGGTGATGGACAGGGAAGCCTGGCATGCTGCAGTCCATAGAGCTGGAAAGAGTCGGACATGACTGAGGGACTGAATTGAACTGAACTGGTGTTTAAAATAGATAGCTAGTGGCAACCTGCTGTATAGCACAGGGAGCTCTGCTCCATGCTCTGTGGTAGCCTAGA
>SJXQ01008778.1:30542-148185 GCA_006408695.1 Aepyceros melampus
GCCTGGATGGCAGGGATGGGGAGGTGGGGAGGAGGGTGGGAGGGAGATCCAGTATGAAAGGATGTATGTATACATACAGCTGATTCACTTTGTGATTCAGCAGAAATTAACACAATATTGTAAAGTAACTATACCCCATATATATATATATATATATATATATAAGGAATAGTTGAAAAGAAGGTTAGTCACATCACTCATCTATTTTGACCATTGCTGGCTATTTTGGGGGGTTGAAGATAAGTTATTGGCTATTTTTGTCTATTATCATCATATTTTCAATCCTTTGTGTTTTTCCCCAACATTTTGAGCAGTGTTCTTGTTTGTTGGGTAGGTCATGATATTGGGCAATATGGCAAGAGCAAGATAAATATTTATAAATATAAAATATTGTTAAATTTAAGTGTTGGTTATTTTAAACATCTTTTATTATATAAAAAGAATGAAAGACAAACATTTGCCTTTGAATACCAACAAAGTATATCATTTTAGGGCTCAGAAAATTATCTCCACAGGCATATATTACCCAGTAAAGTACACTGAACACTTTCTATTATTGCAAATTATTGGAATCATGTATGTAAGCTCTATAATGTATTTAAACATTAATGCATAAAGAAAAAAGTATAGAAATGATTCTATGAATTCTCTTCCCCCAAGATTTGCCAACTCTTATGGAAAGAGATATTTTTTATCAACAAAATGAATGTGATATGAATTAAATATATGATTTTCAATATGACACTGAAATTAAAAAATCACTTTCATTAAGAAACACTATGGTATATTATCAAAGCATATAATATATACAAATGTTGTTAAGAGGCATTTTTAAAATGTGATCAGAAGCAAGTGTTCTAGGAGATATTGGTCTTGTTTGTTTTTTCCACAGTGGTATTTTCCAGTTATATTCTACTTTAAGGAGACGTGTATTAGGTTTGAGGGCAAAGATTGATTCTGATATTTATCTTCTAAGTGACACATTTATCTTGCTAGGAAAATATTTTAACAAGAACATAGTATGACAAATGCATTGCCATGAGCTAGTTATCAAGGTTTCAATGTTGAACAATCTACTTTAAATGAAATGATCTGGAACAAGTTTGACACTTTCAAGAAAACTATGTGTAACTCTCTGTAAGATGGTTCCTCCCTTATTAACAAAGTAAATTTTGATTTTATGACTTCATATTACAATACTGCAAAATTGTATTAAAAAGTTTGTATACTTTAACCTCAAATGCTTTAACTCTCAGAGAAGGTGTTATTACTGTTTCTATTAATAGGAAACTCCAGGGAAAGCACTTACCACAGTGCCTGCTTTAAAATAGTGCTCACTGAATAATGTCTGCTATCCTTGTTACTTTTCAACATACACTCTACCCAAATTCTCTTTTCCTAAGTTATACATTATTAACATCTCAAGAAGAAATTGAACTTCCTTTTTTTTTTTTTTTAGTTTCCACATATAAGAAGCTTGAAAGCTGCCACTCTCTCCTAACAAGTAAAAAGCTGAACAAACTGAAATATCAACAATTCTTGGATCCACAAGAAAGATTTGAACATAAGGCAAATTGCTGCCCCCAACTCTGGTAAGACAGAACAGCAAATACAGAAAAGTCATGACTTCCCTTCCGTTCCGTTCCGCTCAGTCGCTCAGTCGTGTCCGACTCTTTGCGATCCCATGAATCGCAGCACGCCAGGCCTCCTGTCCATCACCAACTCCCGGAGTTCACCCAGACTCACGTCCATCGAGTCCGTGATGCCATCCAGCCATCTCACCCTCGGTCGACCCTTCTCCTCCTGCATGGAAACCATCACAGGAATCCGGACCGAGTGAGGAAAACGTGAATTGTAATTGCTGGAGATTCAGCATAGACACCTCAGTCAAAACTCTGGGGTACCCAATTAACAGGGGGAGCCCCTACAATTTTGTGAGATTTGCCTCGTACTGCTTCCACTGACTCCACAGTAGATATCAGAGTAAAATTCCTCCAGTCTTCCAGAGTGGAGTAGAAAGGAACCATTTTAAAATATGCCACAGCATTCTGTTCTTAACAAGGAATTTCCTCCAGGGAAACTAATGAACCAAAGCCTGGGCTTCCAAGGTGGCTTGGTGGTAAAGAATCTGCCTGCCAAGCAAGAGACGAGGGCTTAATCAATTGGTCAAGAAGATCCCCTGTAAGGGGAAATGGCAACCCACTCCAGCATTCTTGCCTGGGAAATCCCCTGGACAGAGGAACCTCAAGGGCTACCATCTATGGGGTCGCAAAGAATCTGATATGACTTAGTGACTAAACCACCAATAAGAACACAAGATAACTGATCTGGGGAAAGGGAATACCCATCTCCAGCCTGCTCTAGCCATCCTATCCCACCTAAAAAGGAAGAGGGAAAAAATTGAAAACATTCATGATATTTACAGTGCAGAGGCTGAGGCTTAAGTAAAAGGTGAGATTTAATTATGGGACTATAGACTGCTTCCCCTCCCTCCACATGTTACTACCACCTTAGGAAAGGCCTATTTGCAATAGCTATTGTTACCTCCCAGTTCATGTCAGGTGATCAAGAAAAATTACAAAGCATACCAAAATAGCAAAATAAATAAATAACACAATTTGAAGAGACACACCAAGCATCATATTAGATTTATATTGAAGTATTCATTTTGTGGAGTGTTAATGTAAATGGTATTGTGTTCTTAATTTCAAATTCCACTTTGTCATTACTGATATATAGAAAAGCAATTGACTTTTGCTTGCTGACCTTGTACCATATAATCTTGGTGGACTGTTTATTAATTCCAAGAGTTTTTTTGGTCAGTTTTTTTGGATTTTCTGCATGATCTGAATTTCTGATGATCTTCAAACAAGGGCAGTTTTATTTCTTTCTTCCCAATATGTATGCCTTTTATTTCCTTTTCTTGTTTCTTACTGTGTTAGCTAGAATTGTCAGCACAGTGTTGAAAAAAAGTAGCAAGAAAATACATTCTCACCTGATCTTAGTGTGAAAGTGTTAGTTGCTCAGTCATTTCCAACTCTTTGTGACCCCATGTAGCCCACCAGGCTCCTCTGTTCATGGAATATTTCCAGGCAAGAATATTGGAGTAGGTTGCCATTCCCTTCTCTAGGAGATTTCCCCAACTGAGGGATCAAACCCAAGTCTCTGGCACTGTAAGTGGAATCATTACCATCTGAGTCATCTTGATACAACTCTTTATCGAGTTGAGGAAGCTTCCCTTTATTCCTAGTTTAGTGAGAGTTTTTATCATGAATGGGGGTTGGATTATGCCCAGTGCTTTTTCAGCATCTATTGATATGACTGTGTGACTTTCTTTTTTATTTTATTGATGTGAGGGATTACATTAAATCATTTTTGGAATGTTGACGCAACCTTGCACTCCTGGGATAAAACCCACAAGGTCATGGTGTATAATTCTTTTTATATGTTGTTGGATTCAGTTTGCTAATAATTTTTGAGAATTTTTCATGCATGTTCAAGAAAGATCTTAGTCTTTAGTTTTCTTGTAATATCTCTGTTTCTGATATTTGGCTGACACTGGCCTCACATAATGAGTTAGGAAGTATTCCCACTAAGAGAACACGTGAGAGCAGACTTTGTATTTCTTTCTTTTTCTCAGTTTGTTAAGACATGTTTTACATCCTAAAATGTGATATATCTTGGTGAATGCTATGTGAGCTTGAGAAGCATGTGTATTGTGCTATTTACTCTATAGATGTCAATTATACACTGTTGATTGATGATGTTGTTGAGTTCCACCATGCCCTCTCTGATTTTCTACCTGCCAAATCTTCCACCATATTCATAAAGGGAAAACATGAAAACACATTACCTTCAGTACAGGCTGTGGAAAAAACACCAAAGTATAATTCAAGGAAATGAACAGTTTGGGGCATTAAATTGGTGTAGTTCCCTAATATTCTATTAATAGTATAATTGAAAGACAGATCTGCTTTTGCATGTTTCTACTTTCTTTAGATTGAGATAGGTATATATTTCAGAAAGAAAAAATATGTATATTTTAGACCAAATGATAAGACATTATTATAAAGTAGTTTTCACAACTGCTAGGGCCAGGATTCCAGTGGTAACAGAATATTCTTATCTTTCATCTTTACCATCTAAAAGAAAATACTTCACTTCATTCTCCAAGAAAAATCAAGGATAACAAAGGAGATGAGAATAGAGAATTGGACAAAATGAATTCCAGAAAAGAAAAAATCAAGTAAACTATAAGCTTCTGAAATAATAAGGAAATAGTATTTTTCCTTTATTTTTTTCCATAATAAGCATCTACCTTATTCCATGTTCCTAATATACATAATGAATCTGTACTATTTTAATGATATATAATTTCTTGTAGCAAGTAATTACTTTCTTCCCACTTGTTCATAGAATGCCAAGGTATGCATTAAAGTTACCTTAATAATTTTAAATTATTTAAAAATGAATGTAGCCACTTACATACATAATAAATATAATGTTAACATTCAATAATAATAATTATTAAGCAAATAATGAAAAGTCTAAATGTAAGTTTTCATGGCAAAAGCTTTCATATAAGTTTGTTAGCTGGTGAAAAAAAACAAGAAAATTAGGGGATATCAAACTTGGATAAGAAACTAAGAAATTTCTTTTATCTGTTTTTTTTTGGGGGGGTTGTGCTATTTCTTATTCTTCAAACAGAATTCAAAAGAAACATTATCTTTTCAAAAATGTAGCACCTTCTAATGCTATAAAATTAAAGATTCAATACTGCAAATTACAGAGGTGAATTGCCACCATAAGACATACTGGCAGTCTTTATATAAACCAATTCCATTTATCTCCAGAAAATGTCCCAAATGTTTATATATAATCTGAGCACTGCACTAGCTCTGGTGAAGATCATATGATCATAGCACATTATCTAGCCTCAGAAGTGAGAGAGAGAGAGAATGGTCTTAATATGACAACTAGTATGTTTGCCTGGAAAATCCCATGGACGCAGGAGCCTGCTAGGCTGCAGTCCATGGGGTTGCTAGAGTCGGACATGACTGAGTGACTTCACTTTCACTTTCCTGCATTGGAGAAGGAAATGGCAACCCACTCCAGTGTTCTTGCCTGGAGAATCCCAGGGACGGGGGAGCCTGGTGGGCTGCCATCTATGTGGTCGCACAGAGTCGGACATGACTGAAGCGACTTAGCAGCAGCAGCAACAGTATGTTTGCAGTATGAAAGAGGTGTTGGAGGAAAAGGAGAGAACTATTAGTTCTGCCTATGAAGGTGGATAAGGGACCAAATAAATGAAATGACATGTGTTGGGGCTTGAAATTTGAAAAGGAAAGGGCATGGAATGGAAAGGAAGAATATTTAGTATTTATAGCAGGTTTACTTTGTAGGTAAAAAATAAAAAAATTAAACAGCTAAATAGGTAAATGATAAGAAATTACAGACACTTGCAAAGATTCAAGAATAGACAGGGCCAAAGAGGCAAGAGTACAGCAGCAGCAGTGTAGGTCATGAGAAGGTGCAGTGTACAGAGAGCTTAAATAACTGCTACCTAACTGCTAAAGTAACTGTTGAGTTTCACAATACATGGAAGCTTAAAGCAACACATTTTTATTACTTTAAAAAACTTTGTATTCTGCCTGGAAGAATATGTACACTCATTCAAGAACAAATTCACAACAGTTCAAAGTCATTCAGTGTTGCTTTGGGCACCGTTTGTGTCTCAAGCTGCTGTGGTAATTCATAGCCTAGTGTTTAAATAATAGATTAGATATAAACAATGATCATGCAGTGATTGTAAAGACAATGAGACAAAAATCTGTGTTTTTTAATTTTCATTAAGTCCTTCATGAGTCTGCATGGAGGTTTCACTTGTGTTTAAAATTTAAAGCAGTAAGTGAAGATTGTGGGTTTAATAATTTTCCTTTACTACAGATTATTTGAGTTATTTCTTTAATATTTAAACTTCTTTCTCTTTTTACTCTCTGTGTTTGGTAAAACTAAGAAAATGTGCATCAGTGGTACAACTTGCTATATGCCTAAAATATATCTTTCAGAGATGTTCCAGATTTATTAAAATTCACTTATAAGTTATTGTGTATGCTGTTATAAGTTGCTTCAGTCATGTCTCGCTCTCTGCACCCACCAGGGATTCTCCAGGCAAGAATACTAGAGCGGGTTGCCACGCCCTCCTGCAGGGGATCTTCCTGACCCAAGGATTCAACCTGCGTCTCTAGCATTGGCAGGCAGGTTCTGTACCACTAGTCCACCTGGGAAGCCCTGAGAAGCAGGGTTCATTCAGAATGAGTTATTATGATATTGTGAAACTATTACTGATGTCTGTAATGGATTGATTACAGGTAGATACTTTCTCATTTCAATAAATTAATTGAATGTAGAAGTAGTACTCTTCCCTTTTTTTGAATTATAATATATTATTTCACTGTTCAAAAAAATTTTACTTAGTTATTTTTCTACTGATACTAATATAAAAATAAAATACAACAAAAGAAAAAGTTCACTGCCTGCACTTCCTTTCTAGCCATTATTTTCAGTTCGTTTCACAGGTATATCTATATATAAACTTGTCATAATAGGAAGAAATACAAATTGATCTGCTTCAGTTGTTCAATACTCTAGGTACACTCCACAGAGATTTGAAAGCTTTTCTATGAAGAGCTAGATAGTTTTGTTAGCCATACTGTATCTGTAACAACTACTCAGTTCTGGAGTTGTATTATGAAGCTAGCCAGAGACAATACATTCACAAATGGGTGTGTCTACTTTCCAATAAAACTTGATTTACAAAAATGGCATGACTATTGGAAAAACAATAGCTTTGACTAGACGGACCTTTTTGGCAAAGTAATGTCTCTGCTTTTTAATATGCTGTCCAGGTTGGTCATAACTTTTCCTCCAAGGAGCAAGCATTTATCAGTTTTACCTCTTAGGAATGTAGATGGTAAAGCATCTGCCTACAATGTGAGAGACCTGGGTTCAATCCTTGGTTGGGAAGATCTCCTGGAGAAGGATATGGCAGCCCACTCCAGTATTCTTGCCTGGGAAATTCCATGGAGAGAGGAGTCTGGTGGGCTACAGTCCATGGGGTCACAAAGAGTCGGACACAACTGAGCAACTTCACTTTCACCTTCAGTGTAAGCTTGATAACTCCTTTTCTTGCTTGTTGGTTACTCTATGTTTTACTCTCTGAATGACCAAGCAATAATCTTTTCTGAATCTTCTCAGCATTTCTAAAAGACTACAAGCATTGGTAAACAGTACTATTTAATTCATTCTTAGGTTCCACACCTATAAATTCTACTAAAGTATGTTTGGGGCAAGAATCAGAAATCTGATTTTACTTTTTTAAGTAGGTACAGTGGTTCATGGATCAAATCTAAGAAAAACTTAGCATGTGAAAGATACTTTAAAAGGTGAAATATCCAAGGCTGTTTAACTAAAAAAAGATAGTTTTGGGTGAATAATTTTCAAAATGTGGATAGCTTTTGCTTGTTTGCTAAGAGAAAATGAAAAACAGTTGCATAAAAAATAAGATTTTTGTTTGCCTTTTCAGGCTTTTTGTTTGTTTGTTGCTGTTATTTATTTATTTGGCTGTGTTAGGTCTTAGTTGGGGGCATGCAGGCTTAGTTGTTCTACAGCATGTGGGATCTTAGTTTCCTGGCCAGCCCAGGGGATCAAACCCATGTGCCCTGAATTGCAAGGCAAATTCTTAACCACTGGACCACCAGGTAAGTCCCTGTTTCTTTTTCTTTTTTTTTAATCCTAGGTAATTCAGGAACAATAATAGAATAAATGTCACATGGATCTTATATATTACAAATAATGCACTAGTTTTTTTACTTCATTTGGTTACAAAATTTTTGAATTTCCTATGTTGGTAGTTGAAATAACTATTTCAAAACCTAGGCTTTATTAAATGACATATGGTAATTTTTCTGTTTGTTTCTTACTCTATTCTTAAAAAAAAGAAAAAGAACATATTTAGGAGGAGAAGGCTTATTGTGATGAAGACTGACTTTACTATGGGATGTCAGGAGTGAACCCTGTATTATATTGTTGCAGCCTCGGGATCATAAAAAAGAACAGATTGTCCTTGTCCAGGAAGTTTTGTCTTTAACACTTTATCAGAAGTTCACAGAGAAGACTGGGGAAAAAAGTCTAACACCTTTTATTATTTACTTCACTTATAAATATCATAGAGGAAGAATAAAAGAACCTTAATGAATAGAAAGCATATTCAATCATTTCTCATCTCACACCAAATGAAGTTTATTACTCTGATTTCATACACAGGCTTATAGAATTGTATCATCTCGATAGTCTTCTTGATTGAGAATAAATGCTTCATTAAACTTAAATATAGCAACCTAATAACAATAGTAAAACCAGAGAGAATAATGACTGACATTAAAAGGAGAACACATATCACTCTTTGGAACCTATTCAACTTCCAAATAAAATGCAAAATTTAATGTTCACAATTGCATAATAAATGCAAAGAATTATGGTATGACATAAGGATATAAAATTAAACAATTTGAGAGCAGTTTTCAATGTAGAGAGATTTTGTTGTTTTTTAAATGGGAACTATAGAAGAAAGAACAAATAATTATAATCTCTAGGTTACTAGCTTTGGCAACTAAGTGAATAGTAATAAACTGCACTGAGATGAGCAATAATGAAGGAAGAACAGAGTGTGCTTTTTGAGAGATGTGCAGACAGAGTTCACTTTTCTTTTTAACACATAGAGTTTAGGTGTACTGGAGGACTCCACTTGGAGATGCCAAATAAGAAGTTGGTTCCTTAGATCTGGGACTCCAAAGAGTCTAGGCTGGAGATAATCCCCAAAACTATTTCCCAGCTCTCAGGTACAAATAATCAATGCCTTATGAACATTTTTTTATGTTTAAATAAAACCCTAACAATTTAGTAGATTCCATGTCTAACCCCAAATATGCCATTATCTAAACCTGTAAACCATTATTCCCCATTTCTTTACAAAATGGCACTTCTAATCATCTGGTCTATAGGCCAGGGACTTAAGGAACTCCTGCCTGAAAGCCATCTCTGACACTCCAGGGTTTCAAACACTCAAGGGTCCTCCTATATGTTCGCTTCTCCTTTGTGCTACCATGAAAAACTGATCTGACAGCTTTGCCATCTAAATACTTATAAAATCCTATAGTACTTATGAAATTTTATAACAATGCCTTACCTGTGATCTTAGGATAAATACTTAATTCTTAAACTGGACTGCTGGTAAGTCACTTCAGTCGTGTTCGACTCTGTACGACCCCGTAGATGGCAGCCCCCAGGCTCCCCTGTCCCTGGGATTCTCTAGGCAAGAACACTGGAGTGGAGTGCCAATGAAAACAGATAATATCTATCCCTTCCTGTGACCCAATTTTATCTTGATTCACTTCTCCTTTCTTTCATTTCACCAACAATGACCAATTTTTCATTCAAAACTTCAATGCTCCTTTTTTATCTATATAATCACTAGAACTTCTCAAGTAACGTAGCAGTAAAGAATCCACCTGCCAATGCAGGAGACATAAGAGATGCAGGTTCAATACCTGGGTCTGGAAGATCCCCTGGAGTAGGAAATAACAACCCGCTCCACTAATCTTGCCCCTAAAATGCCATGGACAGAGGAGCCTGGTGGGCTACAGTCCATGAGGTTGCAAAAAGTCCAACCCAACTGAGCATGAACACAGGGGCAGTAAATAGATAGATAGGTATCTTTCAATGTAAAACATTGAAACTGAATTGAGCTACTGAATTCAGCAGCAAAAGAAATTATCAGGAATTATATGGGAGTATTCACAGAACTAACAGGAAGTCCAGAGAAACAAGTACAGAATAAAACAGAAAAATGTGGTTGTCTGGAATCTACATAACATAATCAATTCAACAGTTCCATATCAGTATCCATACAAAAATGAATGAGCTTCCATTTCGCTTTCATATTTTAAAAATTCTGTTCAAAATTCATGTTTCAAGAAGAGAAAATAAGACTGGCCTAACTTGGCACCCCACTCCAGTACTCTTGCCTGGAAAATCCCATGGACGGAGGAGCCTGGTGGGCTGCAGTCCATGGGGTCGCTAAGAGTCAGACATGACTGAGCGACTTGACTTTCACTTTTCACTTTCATGCATTGGAGAAGGAAATGGCAACCCACTCCAGTGTTCTTGCCTGGAGAATCCCAGGGACGGGGGAGCCTGGTGGGCTGCCGTCTATGGGGTCGCACAGAGTCGGACACGACTGAAGTGACTTAGCAGCAACTTGGATTATATATATATATGTGTGTGTGTGTGTGTGTGTGTGTGTGTTGTATATATATTTCCTGGCAAGTGAAAAGCAGGAAACATGATCAACAACATTGCCAGCCCCTTACAGAGAAGCAATAACTGTCCATAAGTAAATTAAAGGGCTACTACAAAAGAGTCTGCAATTCATGATAGATGACCAAAATTTTAAAATCCTATATACCAGTTCAAGGCCTTTATTCTGCTGCAATCACTGCCTGAAATATTCAATCTTCCTTTTAATAAGCAAATTCCCACTTTTGCTTGTGAATTAATATCAAATATATGTTCCCAGTGAAACCCTTTCCCATATCAATTCTAACTTTCACATCTATTCACTGGGTCTAGTGTAATTTTCCTATATAACAATGATCACAGATTGCATTTAGCAATTTACTTGTATATTTATTTGATTAAGGTTAATGAGTTGGACCATCAAAAAGGCTGAGCACTGAAGAACTGAAGTTTTTGAATGCTCTGGGGAAGACTCTTGAGACTCCTTTGGACTGCAAAGAGATACAACCAGTCCATCTTAAAGGAATTCAGTCTTGAATATTAATTGGAAGGACTGATGTTGAAGCTGAAACTCCAATACTTTGGCCACCTGATGCAAAAAGCCAACTCACTGGAAAAGACCCTAGTGTTGGGAAAGATTGTGGGTAAAAGGAGAAGAGGGCAGCAGAGGATGTGATGCTTAGATAGCATCACTGACTCAATGAACTTGAACTTGAGCAAAATCTGGGAGTTAGTGGAGTACAGGGAAGCTTGGTGTGCTGCAGCCCATGCAGTCAGAAAGAGTTGGATATGACTTAGCAACTGAACAACACGAGTATATCACTTTTATTTTTCTAACTGTATTCCAAGTACAAAACACAGTACCTCTCACAAAGCAGGTGTTCAACATACACTAGCTGAATAAATGAATAAGCATGTAGTTGCTCTTTGATATCATGAGGGTGAATGTAATCAAGTAAGCAAGGCAGTGTAGTATTGTTGAAAGAACAGTGGGACAAAATAGAGAGCCCAGAATTAGACCAACATAGTTACTGATCTTTGATAAAGGATCAAAAGGAGAGGAGCAGGTCTTTTCAACAAATGGTGCATGAACAACTGCACATCCACACACACACAGAGAGAGAAAGAAAGAAAGAATCAAGGCACAAACCTTATACACTTACAAAACCATTTATCCCCTAAGTATCACTGACCTGAATGTAAACCACAAACTATAAAACTTCTAGAAGATAACAGGAGATAACTTAGATGACCTTGAGTTTGTTAATTACTTTTTAGATATAAGATCCACAAAAGAAAGGACTAGTAAGTTGGACTCCACTAAAATGAAAAACTTATGCTCTGCATAAGAGAATGAGAAGACAAGCCACAAAGAGGAGAAAATATTTGCAAAAGACATATCTGATAAGGCACTCTTTTCTAAACTATACAGAGGGCTCTTAAAAGTAAACAGTAAGAACACAACCTCATTCAGTTCAGTTCAGTCCCTCAGTCGTGTCCATCTCTGCGACCCCATGAATCACAGCACACCAGGCCTCCCTGTCCATCACCAGCTCCCAAAGTTCACTCAGACTTACGTCCATCGAGTCAGTGATGCCATCCAGCCATCTCATCCTCTGTCGTCCTGTTCTCCTCCTGCCCCCAATCCCTCCCAGCATCAGAGTCTTTTCCAATGAGTCGACACTTTGCATGAAGTGGCCAAAGTACTGGAGTTTCAGCTTCAGCATCATTCCTTCCAAAGAAATCCCGAGGCTGATCTCCTTCAGAATGGACTGGTTGGATCTCCTTGCAGTCCAAGGGACTCTCAAGAGTCTTCTCCAACACCACAGTTCAAAAGCATCAATTCTTCGGTGCTCAGCCTTCTTCACAGTCCAACTCTCACATCCATACATGACCATAGGAAAAACCACAGCCTTGACTAGACGGATCTTAGTCAGCAAAGTAATGTCTCTGCTTTTGAATATACTATCTAAGTTGGTCATAACTTTTCTTCCAAGGAGTAAGTGACTTAATTTCATGACTGCAGTCACCATCTGCAGTGATTTTGGAGCCCGAAAAATAAAGTCNCATAGGAAAAACCACAGCCTTGACTAGACGGATCTTAGTCAGCAAAGTAATGTCTCTGCTTTTGAATATACTATCTAAGTTGGTCATAACTTTTCTTCCAAGGAGTAAGTGACTTAATTTCATGACTGCAGTCACCATCTGCAGTGATTTTGGAGCCCAGAAAAATAAAGTCTGACACTGTTTCCACTGTTTCCCCATCTATTTCCCATGAAGTGATGGGACCAGATGCCATGATCTTCGTTTTCTGAATGCTGAGCTTTAAGCCAATTTTTTCACTCTCCACTTTCTCTTTCATCAAGAGGCTTTTTAGTTCCTCTTCACTTTCTGCCATAAGGGTGGTGTCATCTGCATATCTGAGGTTATTGATATCTCTCCCAGCAATCTTGATTCCCGCTTGTGTTTCTTCCAGTCCAGCGTTTCTCATGATGTACTCTGCATACAAGTATGGATAAAAGACCTTCAGACATTCTTTACTGCTGCAGCTGGTAACTCACTTCAGTCGTGTCCAACTCTGTGCGACCCCACAGATGGCAGCCCACCAGGCACCCCGTCCCTGGGATTCTCCAGGCAAGAACACTGGAGTGGGTTGCCATTTCCTTCTCCAATGCATAAAAGTGAAAAGTGAAAGTGAAATCGCTCAATTGCGACCCCATGGACTGCAGCCCACCAGGCCTCTGTCCATGGGCTTTTCCAGGCAAGAGTACTGAAGTGGGGTGCCATTGCCTTCTCCTAAGACATTCTTTACCAAAAAAAAAAGGGGGTATACAGAGGGCAAATAAGCATATAAAAAATCCTATCATATTTCATCAGAGAAATACAAATTAAAACGTTAAGATATGACTACATATCTATTAGAATGGCCAAAACCTAGAACACTGGGAACATCAAATGCCAACAAGGACAAGGAGCAACAGGAACTCTCATTCATTGACATTGAAAGACTGTTATGTGGTTTCTTACAAAAGTAAACATAATCTTATCATATCATCCCAATCATGTTCCCTGGTATTTAGTCAAAGGATTTGAAAACACATTCACACAAAACCTGCACACAAATGTTTATACCAGCTTTGCTCATAATTTGCAAAACTTTTAAGCAACCAAGATGCACTTCAGTAAGTGAATGAATAAATTGTGATATAGCTAGACAATAGAATATTTTGCAACACTAAAAATAAATGAGTTGTCAAGCCATAAAAAGACATATTATGTGGTTTCTTACAAAAGTAAACATAATCTTATCATATCATCCCAATCATGTTCCCTGGTATTTAGTCAAAGGATTTGAAAACACATTCACACAAAACCTGCACACAAATGTTTATACCAGCTTTGCTCATAATTTGCAAAACTTTTAAGCAACCAAGATGCACTTCAGTAAGTGAATGAATAAATTGTGATATAGCTAGACAATAGAATATTTTGCAACACTAAAAATAAATGAGTTGTCAAGCCATAAAAAGACATGGAAAATCTGTAACTCCACTTTACTAAGTGAAAGAAACCAATGGGAAAAGACTATATACTGCATGATTCCCGCTATATGACCTTCTGTAAAGGGAAAGAACTATGAAGACGGTCAGAAGATCAGTGGTTGCCAGAGGTTAGGGAGAAGAATGGGGTGAATAGGCAGAGCACAGTGGATTTTTTAGGCCAGTGAAAGGATTAAGTATAAAGCTATGATGGTGCGTATATGTCATTATAAATATGGCCACATTCATAGAATGTACAAGACCAAGAGAGAACTCTAAGGTAATCTAGGGACATTTGATAATGACGTGTCCATGTTAAGTTTATTCACTGTTACTAATGTGGCACTCTGGTGGAGGATGTTGATGGTAGAGGAGGCTCAGTCTACGTAGGGAGAAAGTATATGAGAAATCTCTGTATCTGTCTGTCAGTATTTTTGTAAACTTAAAACTGCTCTAAAAATAAAGTCTGTTAAAAATATGAGTATGGTGACATTTCAGTGATGAACAATGAAATGGGAACCCAAAGGAGTGTTCAGGCCAGTAAGGAAACCAGGATGATGCTAAGTCACAGAAGTCAAAGGAAGACCATTTGAAGGCGAAATCAGTCATGACAAAGGGTAAATATAAACTAAGGTTGATGAAAAATCATTGCATTTAACATAAAGAGATTATTAATATCTTGGGGGTGAATTTCAGAGAATTAATGGGAGAGGTTAGAACTGAGAAATATGAACTGTTCACAGTTTAGTTTGGAAAGTCTATGACATGAACAGTAACTACGTTCTTCATGCATGAAAGACAGAAATTCTAAGAACTTTTTGTTTGCCTTTCATACTTGTATTGTTGCTACAGTGTTTGAGAAGAAACAAACCAGAATGAGTTTAAATATACAGAAAATTTTTAAATTGAAGGAAAATCTGAACACATAGATGATTATTGAGCAAATTGACTAAGAGGAGAAAGTGAGAAGATTCAAGTCATTACCTTTAGAGAGAAAAGGGCTTCTCCAATTTTAAGGAAGGGAAATAAGAAATGGCTGTGGGTGCAAATAAAACCACAGGTTTAGAACTAGAAATCTGAGGGAGGTTCAGCCTGTTTGACATGGAAACATAAGATAATTTGGTCAATAGTGTAATCCAGGCAAAAAAGAAAATGAAAGACTGGGAGGGTAACCATAAGCAATATAGAAAAATTAAAAAGTGGGAGAAATAGCCTATAAATTAAAATGACAGACAACATTGACTTGCAGCTTCATGAGACTTGAAGTATAATTGTATTTTTCTCTCTTTAAGAATAGAAGAGAAAATTACAGACATAAAAATAAGCATGAGGTTATGGGAGAAATCCATGCATTTGAGAGACCCTGAAGCTTAAACTGACTTAGCTTCATGGTAAATCTGCTTCTTGTCATAAAATTGCTGATAAATTTGGCATGGAGTAGGAGTGGAGGAGTTTGCATTTAAAAAAACATGTCGATGTGTAGCAAAACAAATACAGTATTGTAAAGCAAAACAAACTAAAAAAATAAAAATTAATTAAAACAAAACAAACAAAAAAAAAACAAAAGAAAGAAAAGACTGCTTTAGATATGCTGTAGAGAATGGGTTAGAACGGAGGTATAGACGTTGGGAAGTAAAGAAAAGAGGGGGAAAGCAAGAGAAATGAGACTAAAATATAAGAAAGAAAATGTCTATATATCTCCCCCAAAACAAGCCCAAATAGCAACGTAATAAATTCCTTCAAAGCTAAAGACAAATATATATTTTTTCTCCCAAAATATAATAAATAATAGTTGTGCTTTATTTTAAATAATCAGATATTAAATTTAAATATTTTATGATATTCATTTGCCTAGAGTCTCACTGAAACCTAAATAAATTTAATAAAATGCCTTGAGATGGACTTCAAAATGACAGAGAATAAATATGTATGTAATATCAAAAATTATTCGTAGTTACACTCAACAGGAAGAAAAAATTTTAAGAGTAAGATGAAGTTTTTTTTTTTATTGAAACTTTTATTGGAATAATTTTAGATTTTCATGCAGTTTTAAGACTAGTACAAGGAGATCCATTATACATTTTTCTGTTTCCCTGAATGAGTAACATTGTAATCCTTTAGTGTAATATCAAAACCAAAGTATTGATAGTGATACAATACTCTGATCTATTCAGATTTGCTCCATTTTACTTGTAGTCATTTTTCTATGTATCTGTGTGAGTGTGTTTAATGTGTTCTATGCAATTTTATTACGTGTAGGTTTTTATATCTACCACTACTGTCAGGATTCTGAACACATTCAACACCACACATAGGAGATATTTTTCAAGTAAAAGTATATGAAATGCTTTATATCTTGGTCTAGAAAACAGAAAAGAAAATAGTTTCCCTATTGACTTTATTATCAATGAAGCCATAATTTGGTGAATTAAACTTGTGAACCCAAACAGTAAGAATATCCAAAGCAGCATCACACTTGAGATCTTGATTTTATTTCTTGCAATGAAATGTGCTGCTGCTGCTGCTAAGTCACTACAGTCATGTCCGACTCTGTGTGACCCCATAGATGGCAGCCCACCAGGCTCCCCCGTCCCTGGGATTCTCCAGGCAAGAGCACTGGAGTGGGTTGCCATTTCCTTCTCCAATGCATGAAAGTGAAAAGTGAAAGAGAAGTCGCTCAGTTGTCTCCGAGACTTTGCGACCCCATGGACCGCAGGCTACCAGGCTCCTCTGTCCATGGGATTTTCCAGGCAAGAGTACTGGAGTGGGGTACCATCGCCTTCTCCAAAATTGGGAGTGAGATGACCAGTTTCTAAGATATTCCAACAAGTCAGATATTAGAGTGAAATTAGTAGACTGAGACACCAAGCACAATAGACATAATATATGAACTGATTTCTGATTAGAATCAGTTCCACAGGTGTTAGGGGAAGCACACTGATTGAAACCGCCCACCTTGGCCAGGCACCAGAGTAACCGTTTGCATGAGTTGTTTTATGACAGGAAATCCTGATAAGGAATACGGAACTAATAAGCCACCACCAACCGGAAGAATTTGGGAAAGGTCAAAAGGAGACACTGCATGTCTGTCCACTTCCCAGAATTCCTCTCACTAACATCCATCTTGGGTTGCCCTGCAGGCATGGCTTGGTTTCATTGAGTTAGACAAGGCTGTGATCCTAGTGTGATTAGATTGACTGGTTTTCTGTGAGTATGGTTTCAGTGTGTCTGCCATCTGATTCCCTCTTGCAACACCTACCATCTTACTTGGATTTCTCTTACCTTGGGCGTGGGGTATCTCTTCACGACTGCTCCAGCAAAGCACAGCCACTGCACCATAGCTTGCACGAGGGTTATCTCCTTACCACCACTGTTCCTGACCTTCAACATAGGATAGCTCCTCTAGTGAAGAGGAGCTCAAAAGCCTCTTGTTGAAAGTGAAAGAGGAGAGTGAAAAAGTTGGCTTAAAGCTCAACATTCAGAAAACGAAGATCATGGCATCTGGTCCCATCACTTCATGGGAAATAGATGGGGAAACAGTAGCAACAGTGTCAGACATTATTTTTTTGGGCTCCAAAATCACTGCAGATGGTGACTGCAGCCATGAAATTAAAAGACACTTACTCCTTGGAAGAACAATTATGACCGACCTAGATAGTATATTCAAAAGCAGAGACATTACTTTGCCGACTAAGGTCCGTCTAGTCAAGGCTATGGTTTTTCCTGTGGTCATGTATGGATGTGAGAGTTGGACTGTGAAGAAGGTTGAGTGCCGAAGAATTGATGCTTTTGAACTGTGGTGTTGGAGAAGACTCTTGAGAGTCCCTTGGACTGCAAGGAGATCCAACCAGTCCATTCTGAAGGAGACCAACCCTGGGATGTCTTTGGAAGGAATGATGCTAAAACTGAAGCTCCAGTACTTTGGCCACCTCATGCAAAGAGTTGACTCATTGGAAAAAACTCTGATGCTGGGAGCGATTGGGGGCAGGAGGAGAAGGGGATGACAGAGGATGAGATGGCTGGATGGCATCACGGACTCAATGGACGTGAGTCTGAGTGAACTCCAGGAGTTGGTGATGGACAGGGAGGCCTTGCGTACTGCGATTCATAACCCTGGGATGTCTTTGGAAGGAATGATGCTAAAACTGAAGCTCCAGTACTTTGGCCACCTCATGCAAAGAGTTGACTCATTGGAAAAAACTCTGATGCTGGGAGCGATTGGGGGCAGGAGGAGAAGGGGATGACAGAGGATGAGATGGCTGGATGGCATCACGGACTCAATGGACGTGAGTCTGAGTGAACTCCAGGAGTTGGTGATGGACAGGGAGGCCTTGCGTACTGCGATTCATGGGGTTGCAAAGAGTCAGACACGACTGAGCAACTGAACTGAACTGAACATCCATCTTCGCTGAGGGATGTGTGCCCCACCAGGAAAGACTCTGAATTAGAATGACTGATCAAAGACCACCCGGAAACTAGTCCCATCACCATAAAACCAGAGACTGTGTGCGACGTTGCAGAGCAGCTCTCCTGGGTTCCTTTACCCTACTGCTCTCCACCCAGGTGCCCTTTCCCAATAAAATCTCTTGCTTTGTCAGCACATGTGTCTCCTCGGACAATTCATTTCCGAGTGTTGGACAAGAGCCCAGTTTCAGGCCCTGGAAGGGATTCCCCCTTTCCTGCAACAAAGTTACTTTCTCCTAAAAACAATTTATATATAATTTTATTGGAAAGGGCATTACACTATTTTTATATGGGAAAAGTGTTTTACCAGTGGAAAATATTTATGTAAAGTACATGCTTAGTGTAAAATTATTCAAGCTACACAGTGTTTAGAATGTATCCTGTATAACTTATGTGAATAGTTATATCGTGGTTAAATAGAGAAAGATACATATTCTGTTACTGAAGAATACATTTATATAAGGTGCATAATTAAACTATAATTATGCATGTTACAGATTATTGAGAATATGTGCTTTATATATATGTAAATAACTATATTTTGTACCTGTGTTTTTTAAAGGAGCTTTCTTTAAAAGAGCATTACTGTTTGTATTTGCAATATTTTAATTTTTTTTTTTTTTGAAAAAAATTCTCAAGGTCGGGGGTGTGTGGAAGGAGAGAGAGAATAAAAATGAATTAGATTTACCATACTCTCATCCACAAGAAACTTCCTACTGGCAGAAGTTAGACTTGCATTGACTAAGTCACCTTCCTTACTTGTCATTTTTGTGCTCAAGGGCACAGGCTTTAGCATAGTTTCTCTTCATGGACGTTGGTATAGGAAAGGTGTCCCTCCTTAAGACAGATGAGACTCATGAAGGCTGAAGTGTCATTTCTAGCCAGATGACTATTGGTTTCATGTCATCGTTTTGGTTGGAGAGCTCAGAGACTCCACTTGTCAGGGTAGATTTTTTTCTGTGGAATGTGTTAGGTGTTGTTAGCATCCTACTTAGGGTCAGGCATCATTTGCTGGAAGTTATGTAGAAGCTTATGCTTGGAAATCCAGTTTATGAAATGGTAAATAAATGGGTAAGCACAGAAAAGATGATTAAAAAGTGCTTGTCCTGGGAATGACTATTAAGTGGCTGAAGACTGGATTGGAAACACAGAAACATGAGTAATTTTGATTGTAGGGAATATGCTATGCATAGGCCTGTACTATAATTAATGGGGCTTCTTTGAAAATAAGAATGACTCTTTCATCACCCCCAGGCGAAGGGCAGGGAGCGGTAAAAAGTACATCGTGGAAAGACATCTTGAAACAAGATGCTGAAGTACTGATGTGACTGATGGAAACCATTACTGACTGTTCCCGAAACCAGAGCCTTGAGGGAGTTGCTGAGAAAGGGTGTCACTAGCCAAAGGGCTAACTAAACAAAGTCATGAAAGGCCTGAAGGTTTGACATTCAGCACTGTGCATTGTACATCTTTATCCCCCATCTGAGATTGTAAAGAACAGATATAGCTAGAGCAGGAATAACGAAGTAGAAGTTAACAATAAAAGGCATGCAAGGATTAGGATCTGGGCTTTTGCGTGTGAATGGCATCAGCCCCCTGATCCCCACTTTATTTCTGAGTCTTATTTTTCTTTATTCTTCTGTGGCACCATTCCCTCAGATTGGTTCATTGTTGGGCTAATCTTGACAATGATAATTGTATGCAGTTAGGTAGGATGCCGGAGAAGGCGATGGCACCCCACTCCAGTACTCTTGCTGGGAAAAGCCGATGGACAGAGGAGCCTGGTGGGCTGCAGTCCATGGGGTCGCTAAGAGTCAGACACGACTGAATGACTTCACTTTCACTTTTCACTTTCATGCATTGGAGAAGGAAATGGCAACCCACTCCAGTGTTCTTGCCTGAAGAATCCCAAGGATGGGGGAGCCTGGTGGGCTGCCGTCTGTGGGGTCGCACAGAGTTGGACACGACTGATGCAACTTAGCAGCAGGTAGGATGTTGTCCTTTTTTTTGGAGTATAGTTGATTTACAATGTTGTGTTAATTTCTCATGTACAGCAAAGTGAATCAGTTATGTATATATATGTATACACACACACATACACACACACACACATATCTAGCCTTTTTGTTTATCTTTTTCCCATATAGGCCATTACAGAGTATTGAGTAGAGCTCCCTGCGCGATACTGTCCTAGTTTTAAGGAAACACACAGAGAAGTAATTATATGGAATTTTCCAGGCAAAAATACTGGAGTAGGTAGCCATTCCCTTCTCCAGAGCATCTTCTCAACCCAGGGATCAAATTCTGATATCCTGCATTGCAGGCGATTCTTTGCTATCTGAGCCACCAAGGAAGGCCATTTATGGGGAAAGGAACACCATATCTACATTTCACACTCAAAAAGTTCTCCAAAAAAAATGTATTTGTGTGTCTATACATGAGTTTGTGTTTGGATGTGTGTGTAAGGAGTAAAATGATAATGTAAATGTGATAAAATGTAAATTTGGCAAATATTTGGGAATTATGGGTTTCTATACTGTTAAAGTTTTAATGTAAGTCTGGAATTATTGAAATTAAAAAAAACAATTGGAAATCAGCCATATATTTTCTTTTATATCTAATGATTATTATTATTTCTTGTGTAATATACGGGGGTAAGTTAGACTATATGTCCCTCTCAGGGAACAGACAAGCAAGAAATAAACACAGCTTAACTAAATATTAATGAGCCAGATTAAAATGTATCTCAAATGTCCCTTAATATGATCCTTCTTTTTTCATTGCACAACCGAGAAACAGCTTGAATCTTATCTTCTCTGGTATGGCAGTCTACTAATTAGTGTCCCTAGATGCTAAAACTGAAGCTCCAGTACTTTGGCCACCTTATGCGAAGAGTTGACTCATTGGAAAAGACCCTGATGCTGGGAGGGATTGGGGGCAGGAGGAGAAAGGGACGACCGAGGATGAGATGGCTGGATGGCATCATGGACTCAATGGACGTGAGTCTGAGTGAACTCCAGGAGTTGGTGATGGACAGGGAGGCCTGGCCTACTGCGATTCATGGGGTCGCAAAGAGTCGGACACGACTGTGCGACTGAACTGAATTGAAGTGAACTGAATGCCAAATTTACTACACTCCTCATTAATTTTCCTAAGTCATTTCATCACAAAAACATGTCTAAATCTCCTTAGCTACACTAGATTTAAGTCCCTAAAAGAAGTCAGAAGAAGACTTTTAGAAGATTAGTTCAGTTCAGTCACTCAGTCTTGTCTGACTCTTTGCAACCCCATGAATCGCAGCATGCCAGGCCTCCCTGTCCATCACCAACTCCCGGAGTTCACTCAGAAGGACTGAACTGAACTGAACTGAATGATTAAATATACAGATTGTCTTATTTTTGTGTATTAAAATTTCTAGATAGTTTCTTTTAAATTGCCCACTTCTATTAAATTATAAGTTGACTTAAAATATTAGTTTCAGATGTACAGCTTAGTGATTCAGTATTTTTACAGATTATACTCCACTAAAAGTTATTATAACATAATGGCTATGATTTCCTGTGCTATACAATATATCCTTGTTGCTTTTCTATTTGGGCATGATTTTTATTCAACAGTCCTTCTGAATGGGTCTTCAAAATTTGACTATAATGTACTTCACCTGTCCATATGATGCAAAAAAAGAAAATATTATTTAATTCCACTTTATTATTTACTTTTTATTATTGACTCTTTTTTTGTCTATTTCTGGGAAAGATAGAAATAACCTACTGATAGGCTGAGAAAAGTTATTATAACATAATGGCTATGATTTCCTGTGCTATACAATATATCCTTGTTGCTTTTCTATTTGGGCATGATTTTTATTCAACAGTCCTTCTGAATGGGTCTTCAAAATTTGACTATAATGTACTTCACCTGTCCATATGATGCAAAAAAAGAAAATATTATTTAATTCCACTTTATTATTTACTTTTTATTATTGACTCTTTTTTTGTCTATTTCTGGGAAAGATAGAAATAACCTACTGATAGGCTGAGATCAGCACACAAGAGTGCCTCTGTCTTATTTAACGTTTTTGGTTTGACATTTTTATCACAAATCATATTGTGTAAGTAATGGCCTATAAATACAGTTTTTATTTTTATTTTTTTGTGTGATTTTGTTTTCTGTGGGATTCTTATAGCATACAGCATGTTTTTTCAAAGAAAAAAAAAAAGAAAAATAAGGTTCTCTATGTTAAAACTTGCTTAATCCATTAATATTTATCATGACTTACTGGTCTGCCTAGGAATTATTGCTGCTCAATTTTTTAGGTGCTTCAATTTTTTAGGTGCTCTCCTTAACATGCTTTCTTATTGAGTAAGTAATGGCCTATAAATACAGTTTTTATTTTTATTTTTTTGTGTGATTTTGTTTTCTGTGGGATTCTTATAGCATACAGCATGTTTTTTCAAAGAAAAAAAAAAAGAAAAATAAGGTTCTCTATGTTAAAACTTGCTTAATCCATTAATATTTATCATGACTTACTGGTCTGCCTAGGAATTATTGCTGCTCATTTTTTTAGGTGCTTCAATTTTTTAGGTGCTCTCCTTAACATGCTTTCTTATTGTTCTTGTATTTTTCTTCTCTTTTCTGATATTGGTTGGCTGGTTTGGGTTTTCTTTCTCCATTTTTCCTTTATTTATCTAGGGTTTTGGAAGTTATACATCCATTTCTATTCTCCTATTAAAATTTTAACAGTGCATTTAAACTTTAAAAAATTATTTCCAAGAGTCAATCATGTTATATTGTTCTCTTCCATAAGAAAAGTATAAAAATCTAAATAAATAATTGTTCTTTTACATATTCTCTCTACCCAGTTTTCATATGTTTGGACTCACAAGGGTAAGATCTGTTTGTTTGCTTTTTTTAATATTTCAGACCCAATTCTTTCGGCTTTTGTCATTTTTGAACTTCTACTTAGATAAAGCAATTAGTATTTATAGTTCAGTTTTCCAGGAGATAGAATTTATAATCAAATTTGGGCCTATTCTATACTGTCAGTATATTATCATGTCATAAAGTAATGCTATAGTAGTTCTCTGTGTACATTTGTTGCAGGAATATACATATTGATCAATGAAAGAGAATAGAGTCTCCAAAGAGGAAAATGCTTCTGTCAACATTTAAAACTTTGAATTATGTAGGGAAAATGGAATGTGAATGACCACATAATTGGTTATACATTTGGACAATATAAAGATCAGTTTAATAAACACATACAACATAAACAAAAGTATATTTCAGATAAATGTAGGAACAAATGTAAAATTCTAAAAATATATATTGAAAACAAATTGAAAATACTTTAGTAGTCTCAAAATGAAAAAGGCTTTTCTAAATTACAAGATCCAAAATTCATAAAAGAAACATTTGATGTTTTAGCCAAGTTTTTTATATTTCTGTGTTTTAAAAGTTATTATGGCCAAAGATAAAAAAGCAAGGCAAAAACTAGGAAAACAATTTTTAGTGCACACAAGAATCAAGATACTTATATCCATAATCTATCATGAGAAAAGTACAACACAATGGAAAAATAAGAAAAGAGTAAGAAAAAATAACTCAGGGAAGAAATATAATTAGCCCATAAATACAAGGACATAATTCAACCTCACTAAAATTCAGGCTCAGACAATTTTAAAATAAGATTTTATATTTTAGCAAAAAATGAGGGAAAAAAAATGTTACTATTAACAACCAAGTTTGATGAAGGTGAGAAAATGGGTGAGTTTTTATATTTTTAATAAAGCCATTTTTGAGATAATATTTTTCAATTGCCATTATTAGGAAAATTCCACTTCTGCTCTATTTTAGAGAAACACAAGCATGCATGAATAAAGAACAGTATGTAAGGATATTCATTATAACATTGGCTGCTTTTTTTTTTGGTAAAGTTTTTTTAATTTATTTGTTTTAATTAGCGGCTAATTACTTTACAATATTGTATTGGTTTTGCCATACATCAACATGGTTCAGGGTTGGGAACATGTGTACACATGTGGCAGATTCATGTTGATGTATGGCTGCTTGTTTTTTAAGAAATTGATAAACCATGTCAATATTCCTCACTATAGAATGATTAAATTATGACTCATTGATGCAATATAATATCTTGACACTGTTTAAAAGTATGAAAGTGAAAGTGTCTGTCCCTCAGCAGTGTCCAACTCTTTGCGACCCCATGGACTGTGGCTCACTAGGCTTCTCTGTCCATGGAATTCTCCAGGCAAGAATACGAGAATAGGTGGCCATTCACTTCTTCAGGGGATCTTCCTAACCCAGGGATCAAACCCAGGTCTTCTACATTGCAGGCAGATTCGTTACCATCTGAGCTACTGCTGCTAAGTTGCTTCAGTTGTGTCCGACTCTGTGCGACCCCAGAGACGGCAGCCCACCAGGCTCCCCCATCCCTGGGATTCTCCAGGCAAGAACACTGGAGTGGGTTGCCATTTCTTTTTCCAATGCATGAAAGTGAAAAGTGAAAGTGAAGTCGCTCAGTTGTGTCCCACACAGCAACCCCATGGACTGTAGCCTACCAGGCTCCTCCATCCATGGGATTTTCCAGGCAAGAGTACTGGAGTGGGTTACCATTGCCTTCTCTGATCTGAGCTACTAGGGAAGCTCTTTAAAAGTATAAGGTAGAACTAAATACACTGATATGTAAGTATGTCTAAAATATATTAAGAGCACACCAAGACTTCCCTTGCAATTCAGTGTTTAAGATTCCATGCTTCCACTGCAGGGGGTATGAGTTCAGCCTCTGCTCAGGGAAATAAAATCCCACATGTGGCACAAAACGGCCATAAATAAATTAAATTAAATATATTAAGAGCACAAAGCAACTTGTATATGTGTATTATGGAGAGTGGGTTGCCATTTCTTTTTCCAATGCATGAAAGTGAAAAGTGAAAGTGAAGTCGCTCAGTTGTGTCCCACACAGCAACCCCATGGACTGTAGCCTACCAGGCTCCTCCATCCATGGGATTTTCCAGGCAAGAGTACTGGAGTGGGTTACCATTGCCTTCTCTGATCTGAGCTACTAGGGAAGCTCTTTAAAAGTATAAGGTAGAACTAAATACACTGATATGTAAGTATGTCTAAAATATATTAAGAGCACACCAAGACTTCCCTTGCAATTCAGTGTTTAAGATTCCATGCTTCCACTGCAGGGGGTATGAGTTCAGCCTCTGCTCAGGGAAATAAAATCCCACATGTGGCACAAAACGGCCATAAATAAATTAAATTAAATATATTAAGAGCACAAAGCAACTTGTATATGTGTATTATGGAGTAACAATAACTTTTATATAAAGGAGAGTACACAACATAGTGAGAAAGGGACAGAGAGAGAGACAGAAATAGAAAGTAAGGGAGGAAGGGAGAAAAGAGACAAGAAGGGAGAGAGGTGAGGAAGGAGAGAAGAAAGGCACTCATACAGGAAACACTTGTCAATTATCTACTCTACACCAGTCTTTGTCCCATGATAAAGATAGATAGAGTCCCTCCTCTCGAGGAATGTTAACAAGTACATGAACAAATGTTGACAAACCTAGACAGTGTGTTGAAAAGCAGAGCCATTACTCTGCCGACAAAAGTCTGTATAATCAAGGCTATGGTCTTCCCAGTAGTCACGTATGGTTGTGAGTGTGGGACCGACCATAAAGAAGGCAGAGCGCCAACGAACTTTGAACTGTGGTTCTGGAGAAGATACTGAGAGTCCCTTGGACAGCAAGGAGATCAAACCAGTCAATCTTAAGGGAGAAAAACCCTGAATATTCACTGGAAGGAGTGAAGCTGAAGCTGAAGCTCCAGTATTTTGGTCGTCTGATGCAAACAGAGACTCACTGGAAAAGTCGCTGATGCTGGGAAAGGTTGAGGGCAGAAGGAAAGGAGGGCATCAGAGGCTGAGATGACTGGACAGCGTCACCGATGCCATGAACTTGGATAAACTCTGGCAGATAGTGAGAGACAAGGAGGCTTGGCATGCTGTCATCCGTGGGGTCATGAGTCAGACATGACTGGGCAACTGAACAACACAATAACAGGAACAAATACTATATAAGGAAGTTATTCAAACAGTAATAATTCACACACTGAAAAGTGTGGTAGAAAAGATAATACAGATAACACCATAGAGAATGGAAGAAAGTTTGTGTGCAAATAATAGATAAAGCGGTCAGGGACTGCTGCATTGAAAAGGGCTCATTCAGGTAAAAACATGGAAGGTGAGCAGCAAACCAGAGAAGGGAAATGGAATTTCAGCACAGAGAATGCCAAGAATTGAAGGAAAAAGAAGACACCCAGTATGACAGGCAGACATGTGAACTTGAGAGCAGAGATACAGACCAGGGTCAGTTCACACAGGGCCACATGGTCCATAGCATAATGTTTGGGTTTATTAAGAGCACAATGAAATAATTGTTGGAAGGTTTATATCAGGTAACATAATTTGACTTGTGTTTAGAAATGTCACTTTCACTTCCGCATAAAGAATGAATTGTAGAGGACAAGAGTAAAACAGAGAGATCCATTAAGAAATGTTACAGTAATCCAAATGACAGACTGCAGTAGTGGGCACTAGCTGGAGAGATAAAGTTCATATACTTAGGAGGCAAAGCAACAGAACCTGCTGTTAGGTGGAATGTGAGAAAGAAACCAAACAAGATTTCAAGATGTTGGCCATGAGCAGTCAGGATGGATGGTAGAACAATTTACTAAGATCGAATGACAAGAGGAGGGGGAGGTGTTAAACCTGCAAGATTCAAGAATTCAGCTTTTATCATCTTAGGCTTGAATTAATATTAAAAACATAAGCAATACTCATGTAATGCTTAACATGTTTTGAGCTCTTACTGTATATTAGCTCATTTAATTTTCTTAAAATCCTATTATACAGGTAGTTGTTGCATATCCAAGTGAAAGCTTAAAGAAGCAAGCTAAGGAGACAGATCAGGGAGTTAGTTATCTTCATATCAATAATATATTTTTTATAGATAGCTTTTAAAGCCATGGTACTAAATAAGACTCCTTAGTGTTCTAGTTATCTACTGATATCAAACAACAACGTACACAGTCAGGACGTTGTGTTTGATCATTCAGACAAGGAAAAATGGAAATGGTCTGTTCTCCAGAATATCTGGGAATGGCTGCGTGGAGAACACCACCCAAAGAGCCCTTCACTAACATATTTGGTGCCTGGTCTGGTCAATTAGAAGAGTTTACTTAGGATCTGGACTAAAATGCATACATATGATCTCTGCATATGGCTTGTACTTCTTGTGGCAAGGTGACATAGCAAACAGAATAACATCCATGTTATTAATAACATCCAGTCTTTGAAGAAAATGAGACAGAAGCTGCCTACTTTTTATAACCTAGACTAAGAAGTTACAAAGTTGTGACTTCCACCATACTCTGTGGGTCAGAGCAGTCATGAACCCACACAAATTGAGGAGGCAGGTACTTCCCTACCTATCAATGAGGGAAAAGGAATGTTAAAGAATTTGTGGATTCAAAAACAAAAAACAAAAAAAATCCACAATTAGAATGTACAGAGAAGGGAGACAAGACTGAACAATTGGGGGCTCCAATATTTAGATATTCAAAGAAGAAATCATCAAAGATAACTGTATATATTTGTACCTAAACTTGGAACAAATAGTTGAAACACACAGTAGTAAAGTCTGAGGATAGGTACAATTGAGGAAAAAGGTAAAGGTATGATTCTTAATAACTTCTGTAGAGCTTGAAACATTTTTAAAGAAAATGTATTATATTTTACCTGAATGTGGTTTTCAAACAAGTGCTAAATAGAGTATAAGATCATCATACATAAAATGTTTAACAAATATATTTGGCCCTTATTTTGTCACCTGAAGTATTTAATTTTTGAAAATATGGATGTCAATAGTTAAAGATAAAATTCAAAAAATTTTGCAAGAAACTTGAGTGTTTAGGTCTTTTCAATGTAAAACATGTGTGTGTGTGTATATATAATATTCTCCACAATTTTTATTTCCAGCAAGGGGTGTTCAGACTTAGTGGAGAAGAAACAGATTATATTAAAGTTTTCCATTTCCATTATCAGCTAAGGTCAGAAATTATCAGTATACTCCATTCCTAAAATTAAGAATAGGGAAAAATTAAACAAAGTTTTAACAGAGTATGAAAAGGGTTATAATTATCAACTTCAGTTCAGCTCAGTTCATTTCAGTCACTCAGTCGTGTCCAACTCTTTGCAACCCCATGAATCGCAGCATGCCAGGCCTCTCTGTCCATCACCAACACCCAGAATTCACTCAAACTCACGTCCATCGAGTCAATGATGCCATCCAGCCATCTCATCCTCGGTCATCCCCTTCTCCTGCCCCCAGTCCCTCCCAGCATCAGAGTCTTTTCCAATGAGTCAACTCTTCGCATGAGGTGGCCAAAGTACTGGAGTTTCAGCTTTAGTATCACTCCTCCTTCCAAAGAAATCCCAGGACTGATCTCCTTCAGAATGGACTGGTTGGATCTCCTTGCAGTCCAAGGGATTCTCAAGAGTCTTCTCCAGCACCACAATTCAAAAGCATCAATTCTTCAGTGCTCAGCTTTCTTCACAGTCCAATTCTCACATCCATACATGACCACTGGAAAATCCATAGCCTTGACTAGATGGACTTTTGTTGGCAAAGTAATGTCTTTGCTTTTCAATATGCTATCTAGGTTGGTCATAACTTTACTTCCAATGAGTAAATGTCTTTTAATTTCATGGCTGAAGTCAACATCTGCAGTGATTTTGAAGCCCCCCAAAAAAAAAAAGTCTGACACTGTTGCCACTGTTTCCCCATTTATATCCCATGAAGTGAGGAAACCACATGCCATGATCTTCATTTTCTGAATGTTGAGCTTCAAGCCAGCTTTTTCACTCTCCTCTTTCACTTTCATCAAGAGGCTTTTTAGTTCCTCCTCACTTTCTGTCATAAGGATGGTGTCATCTGCATATCTGAGGTTATTGATATTTCTCCCAGCAATCTTGATTCCAGCTTGTGCTTCTTCCAGCCCAGCGTTTCTCATGATGTACTCTGCATATAAGTTAAATAAGCAGGGTGACAATATACAGCCTTGACGTACTCCTTTTCTATTTGGAACCAGTCTGTTGTTCCATGTCCAGTTCTAACTGTTGCTTCCTGACCTGCATACAGATTTCTCAAGAGGCAGGTCAGGTGGTCTGGTATTCCCATCTCTTTCAGAATTTTCCACAGTTTACTGTGATCCACACAGTCAAAGGCTTTGGCATAGTCAATAAAGCAGAAATAGATGTTTTTCTGGAACTCTCTTGCTTTTTCCATGATCCAGCGGATGTTGGCAATTTGATCTCTGGTTCCTCTGCCTTTTCTAAAACCAGCTTGAACATCAGGGAGTTCACGGTTCACGTATTGCTGAAGTCTGGCTTGGAGAATTTTGAGCATTACTTTACTAGCATGTGAGATGAGTGCAATTGTGCGGTAGTTTGAGCATTCTTTGGCATTGCCTTTCTTTGGAATTGGAATGAAAACTGACCTTTTCCAGTCCTGTGGCCACTGCTGAGTTTTCCAGATTTGCTGGCATATTGAGTGCAGCACTTTCACAGCATCATCTTTCAGGATTTGAAACAGCTCAACTGGAATTCCATCACCTCCACTAGCTTTGTTCGTAGTGATGCTTTCTAAGGCCCACTTGACTTCACATTCCAAGATGTCTGGCTCTAGATTAGTCATCACATCATCATGATTATCTGGGTCATGAAGATCTTTTTTGTACAGTTCTTCCGTGTATTCTTGCCACCTCTTCTTAATATCTTCTGCTTCTGTTAGGTCCAGACCATTTCTGTCCTTTATCGAGCCCATCTTTGCATGAAATGTTCCCTTGGTATCTCTAATTTTCTTGAAGAGATCTCTAGTCTTTCCCATTCTGTTCTTTTCCTCTATTTCTTTACATTGATCGCTGAAGAAGGCTTTCTTATCTCTTCTTGCTATTCTTTGGAACTCTGCATTCAGATGCTTATATCTTTCCTTTTCTCCTTTGCTTTTCGCCTCTCTTCTTTTCACAGCTATTTGTAAGGCCTCCCCAGACAGCCATTTTGCTTTTTTGCATTTCTTTTCCATGGGGATGGTCTTGATCCTGTCTCCTGTACAATGTCACGAACCTCATTCCATAGTTCATCAGGCACTCTATCTATCAGATCTAGACCCTTAAATCTATTTCTCACTTCCACTGTATAATCATAAGGGATTTGATTTAGGTCATACCTGAATGGTCTAGTGGTGTTGCCCACTTTCTTCAATTTAAGTCTGAATTTGGCAATCAGGAGTTCATGATCTGAGCCACAGTCAGCTCCCGGTCTTGTCTTTGTTGACTGTATAGAGCTTCTCCATCTTTGGCTGCAAAGAATATAATCAATCTGATTTCGGTGTTGACCATCTGGTGATGTCCATGTGTAGAGTCTTCTCTTGTGTTGTTGGAAGAGGGTGTTTTCTATGACCAGTGCGTTCTCTTGGCAAAACTCTATTAGTGTTTGCCCTGCTTCATTCCATGTTCCAAGGCCAAATTTGCCTGTTACTCCAGGTGTTTCTTGACTTCCTACTTTTGCATTCCAGTCCCCTATAATGAAAAGGACATCTTTTTTGAGTGTTAGTTCTAAAAGGTCCTGTAGGTCTTCACAGAACCGTTCAACTTCAGCTTCTTCAGCATTACTGGTTGGGGCATAGACTTGGATTACTGTGATACTGAATGGTTTGCCTTGAAAATGAACAGAGATCACTCTGTCATTTTTGAGATTGCATCCAAGTACTGCATTTCAGACTCTTCTGTTGACCATGATGGCTACTCCATTTCTTCTGAGGGATTCCTTCCTGCAGTAGTAGATATAATGGTCATCTGAGTTAAATTCACCCATTCCAGTCCATTTTAGTTCGCTGATTCCTAGAATGCCAATGTTCACTCTTGCCATCTCCTGTTTGACCACTTCCAATTTGCCTTGATTCATGGACCTGACATTCCAGGTTCCTATGCAATATTGCTCTTTACAGCATCGGATCTTGCTTCTGTCACCAGTCACATCCACAACTTGGTATTGTTTTTGCTTTGGCTCCATCCCTTCCTTCTTTCTGGAGTTATTTCTCCACTGATCTCCAGTAGCATATTGGCACCTACTGACCTGGGGAGTTCCTCTTTCAGTATCCTATCATTTTGCCTTTTCATACTGTTCATGGGGTTCTCAAGGCAAGAATACTGAAGTGGCTTACCATTCCCTTCTCCAGTGGACCACATTCTGTCAGACCTCTCCATCATGACCCACCCATCTGGGCGGCCCCACAAGGCATGGCTTAGTTTTATAATCTTAGCTGAATAAAAATCTTGATAATTTATGTCTTTCTAGCTTTATTTGGCTCTTAAAAGAGAATTCTTATCAGCAGATAGATAGATACAGAGACATAGATACATATATGGCACTTTGTTCTAAAGAATTGCATTCATCCCAAAGCAAATTGGAATAGGAAACACATGCTTGCTCATAAAACCTATACCCACTACTAAAATCTAATCAATGTTTCTCTAAAAAGACTGAATATTCATTCACGGTTCACCAAGCCTCTCTTAGGATAAAACAGTCAAAGTGATCTATTCCTAAGACCTTTACCACAGATAGTTTTAGCTGGGAAGAAAAAGAAGGGAAAAACATTTCTTCACTCCCATTGTCCATTCTGGGGCAATGCTTGGCACTAACTGTTCTGTCTTCTTCCTCAACCATTGACAAATGGTTGAGAAGTCTTATTGTAAACTATGAAATCACTAGACAACAGACCCATGATGCCCTTCTATACAATACCTCTTGCAATTTCTAATCAAAATTTCATATCTGGAACAGCTTGGGTCTGACAGAGACCCAACAGGAAATGCAATGTTTATACATTCAGAACTCTCCCGCCTTTAAAAGAAGACACTGGCTTTGTCCTCTTGCAGTGAAGAGTGTGCTCTTACATTTTCAGACAGCATTTGACAAAGTTCCACATCAGAGATCAAGGTCTTGGCAGCAAGATTGAGGTCTGCAAAAAGAGGAAAACAGAATGGACATAAATGTACATGTAACGGATTGAATGTTGGCTAAAGGGCAGATGAGGGTATGGTCATAAATAAAAACTTTTCATGGTGGCAAAAGGTAACTGAGATACATTACTGAATCAGTGTGAGAATTCCACTTATTTATTAACGATTAAGGTGAACTTAGCAATCAAATAGACAAGAAAATATCTGATTCTCTAAACATAGTTGTGTTGGAAGAATGGAGAATAAAATTGAAATTCTGCTCCCTAAAGAAGAAAACAACACTGAACTGTGATATGTGTGTATTGATATGTGATATGTGTCAATTGATGTATATGTGTGTGTGTGTGTGTGTGTGTGTGTGTGTATAATAAACACAAATTAACAGGGCTTCCAGTTGAAATGTTAATCTGTATGAGTTGTTTTTTTTTTTTAATATATTCTCCAGGGGGGTCTTACCAACTCAGGAATTGAACCCTGGTCTCCTGCATTGCTGGCAGATTCTTTACAAGCTGAGCCACAAGGGAAGCTCAAGAATCCTGGAGTGGGTGGCCTGTCCCTTCTCCAGCAGATCTTCTCAACCCAGGAATTGAATCAGAGTCTCCTGCATTGCAGGCAGATTCTTTACCAACTGAGCTGTCAGGGAAGCACTTAATATATTCTATTTCCTCAATACTATAAAGAGAAGCAAGTAGGTAAACAGAAAAGAGCAAGGAGAGTAAAAGTGGAGAGTCCATGAAATGAAAACTCAAAGAATCTTTTTCCAAGAAAATCAGGAAATTATGGACTTAGCACTCAGCTATCATTGCTGTGGGGCCCCTTGCCCCTCTGGCATATCACCCATAGTTGGGTTGTCTGATAAAATACAGGTCACCAGTTACACTTTCCAGGTGGTGCTAGTAGTAAAGAACTAGCCTGCCAATACAGGAGATGTAAGAGATGTGAGTTCAGTCCTGGGGTCAGGAAGATTCCTTAGAGGAGGACATGGCAACCCACTCCAGTATTCTTGCCTGCAGAATCCCATGGATAGAGGACCCTGGCAGGCTATGGTCCATAGGGTCCCAAATAGTCAGACACGACTGAAATGATTTAGCATGCACGTGCACCAGTCACATTTGAATTTCAAATAAACAGATACTAAATATTAGTGTAAGTATGTCCCATGTAATATTTGTGCCTTTTTGAAATAAAGTTATACTAAAATTTCTTTGTTGTTTACCTGAAATTCAACTTTAATTGAGTGTCCTATTTTCTTGTTGTTTTCTGAATCTTGCAACACTAACCCATAGCCAAGCTTCCATCCAACAGTTCTGGACATTGGTAAACCCTCTAGGGAAAGAATGAGAAACTTGACTACATTGTTGGGGGAAAAAAATTTAAAACCTTGGCTATGATAAAAGTGAAATTATACAGAACCAATTATCATTATTAAATTAGATTTATGTGTGAATGTCCTTTGATTTTTATCCTATTTAAAAAATCTTACTCCCTTGAAATTTACTTTTCTTGCCCTGTTCATTGTGAATATGATAATTTATAGTAAATTACATTTTGCTATAGCTAACATCATAATGCATTTCTTAGTTTTGAGGATATTCTTGTATTTTGCTTTCTTTTTATAGAAAAAATTATTTTAGATCACTTGGATTGGGGGCAGGAGGAGAAAGGGACGACCGAGGATGAGATGGCTGGATGGCATCACAGACTCAATGGACGTGAGTCTGAGTGAACTCCGGGAGTTGGTGATGGACAGGGAGGCCTGGCGTACTGCGATTCATGGGGTCGCAAAGAGTCGGACACGACTGCGCGACTGAACTGAACTGAAGCCTAAATTAAGTTCCTCAAAGTTTCTATGAATAGAAGGTAATAAATAAGAAGGCATATGATATTGTCAAGAAACCTGTGAGGTAGCACTGTATCTTTGAAAAAGTCTGTGACTTTTTTTGTCCTTAGTTTATTCACATATGGGGCTTCCCGGTAGTTCACATAAAAGAAAACAGTGTTGAAGTAATTAAGTAGATTATATTAAAAGTATGTTCTAAGTCTTAAGACTTTAAAATTGAATGAGAAATGCAATGCCTACATGGTAGATTGCAACTTTTATAAAATTGACCAGTTTTTCTTTGCTACAATCCTCCCTTCTTTCATTATGGCCACAAGGTCTATCAACCTGAATTGTACGGCATAGTCCAGCTCCAAAGTTCAGTCCCAGTACTTGCATTCCCAATAATAGCAGTGATAGTCGCTCAGTCATGTCTGACTCTTTGAGACCCCATGGACTGTAGCCTGCCAGGGCTCCTTTGTCCATGAAATTCTCCAGGCAAGGATACTGGATTGGGTTGCCATTTCCTTCTCCATCCAATAATATGACTGACTAGCTATCACAAAACCCCCTACTGTGAAAAACTTATTTAGAAATATAGAAAATATAACATAAGGCCTTTTGTGTGTATAGCTGACCTCATGAGGCAATGAGTTATCTCCAAGGGCAGACCCTGGAGAAAAATTAAAAACCTAAAATAGAAGTGAATGCAAGATTTAGCTGTTCTGGTGGTGAGTGTGAATTGACGGACAGTGTGTGGTTGTTGTGAACCTTGGTAACTAAGGAATTGGGATTTAATGGACATTAAGGGACAAATTATAAAATCCTGGAGACATGTGAGTTGAAGAGTTGGAATTGAGACACCAAAGAAAGCCGAAATCCTTGAAAAAAAAAAAATCCTCAATGAAAGATTAGACTTTAAAATAAGTACTTTCTTTCAAAGGGAGGTGAAAAGAAAGTGTATCTATCATGACCTTGACTCTTTATGTAAAATCAATTCTTATTTAAAAATAATATATATACACATATATGCTATATATTAATATAGATATAGTGTGTATCTGTGTATATATGTATGTATGCATATAGGCAAAAGGAAATTCTAATAGTAGATATACACATATAGAGATATATACATATCATATACATATATATTGTATACATATATCTATATATATACAGCAAAGTTAGGACTTAAGACTTAAAGAACCTCCCACACCACCAGGGAAGTAGGAAGGGTGTGTGTGGCATATGTTTGAAAGGAAGAATTTGATTGATAGGATAAAAACATAAATTCTGGCAAGAATAGCCTATGTGTTCACCAAATAATTTTCTTTGTCCTTCTGTTCACATGATTCAACAGCCTTCCCAGCCTCATTTAAAGTCGGATATGGCCTTATCATAAGTTTGGCTAATGAAATCTGGTAGACATGAGAATGTACCTACAGAATCTGATACAAAGCCTTTAAAACAGTAGGTGCTCAACAAAAAAGAATGAATAACCTCCCCTCTTCTCTCACATTTATTTTTGATTCATTTACTCAATACTGATTGAGTACTTATACTCTTTGGCTTCCTGGCTCCATGTAAGGACTAATACTAGACATCTCTCTCCAATAATATTTTATGAGTGAATATATATCACATGACCTCACTATTAAAATTTCCTTTCCCTCATGTCTTCCAAGTTTTCCAAATTGACAACTCAACTGCTAAACTATTACAAGGGCATTCTTGCCAGTTTCTTTTTGGCTGCAATGCCCTCATCTAAGAGATAAGCTTTGATGAGTATCTCTCCAGTTATGCTTTAGGTTAGTGAGGATATTTGCCCTTACTGATACAATTTGTCCATAGGGGTTATCCTGTCGCCAGAAGTTAACAATAAACCATTTAAGGAATGTTTTACAAGTGTGTCACTTTAACTGACATAGTCTCTAGGAATTGTGTTCAGCAGGCCCTTGATATCTTGATAAAAGCACAATTTCAATAGAAAGTGTCTAAAACACCTCTTCAGAAAGCAAAAGGATGTGGGTATATTGCTGCTGCTGCTAAGTCGCTTCAGTCGTGTCCGATTCTGTGTGACCCCATAGACAGCAGCCCACCAGGCTCCCCTGTCCCTGGGATTCTCCAGGCAAGAGCACTAGAGAGGGCTGCCATTTCCTTCTCCAATGCATGAAAGTGAAAAGTGAAAGTGAAGTCGCTCAGTCGTGTCCAACTCTTAGCGACCCCACAGACTACAGCCTACCAGGTTCATCCATCCATGGGATTTTCCAGGCAAGAGTACTGGAGTGGGTTGCCACTGCCTTCTCCGGTATACTGCTAGGCCAAATTTAAATTTTCTGCATCTGAGATATCTTCAGAATGACATTAGTATTTATCTCCTTTTTGGTGATCCAAAATTATCTGGGAGCAATCTAAAAATAATTCTAAAATGGTAAATATATATGTTCTTTGAAAATAAACAAACACTCCTTAGACATGATCATTTGCTTAAAGACACTATTTATCATTATAATGAAGACCTAGTCTTTCCCTAACACACAAAGTGTAGATTCTTTGGCTTATGATATGGCTGTTACAGAGCCCTCCCTCTATGGTTTTATATGGTCTTTGAACATCATCCCCCTACACTTTCATGTATATAGACTAATTAAAAGAATAATATTACATTTCATTTTCCTATTTTTATCAAAAGTGATTATCTTTAACAAACTGTTTAAATTGTTCTGCTTTTGTATCAGTGATTAATGTATTGTGCCTAGTTCTTCTTGCCTGTTAATTGTTTTATACAAGTGGATGCTAATATAAGCAATAAGGTTTTATTAATGTCCCAATCAAATATATTGAAGCATATATGTGTTAAATACACGAGGGCTAAATAGGTGATCTTTCTTAAAAGAACATTAGGGTTTGAACATTGATCCATATTTATTAATTAATGCCTCTTTCAGAGCTTTTCTGCAGGATGATTAAAAATTGTTTCTATTTTGTCATTTAAAATAGTGTATCTATTAACATATATATTTATTCAAAAAATATAAGTGAAACTCCAATCCCTAAAGATATAAACTTGAATATAATTTATAATTCAATCCATATTTTAAAAATAAATCCGCTCCTAATAAGTACTTTAAAATAAAGCCTTCTCTGCCAAGTCATAAAAATAAATTACCTAGAATTAAATAAAACAAATTTTATTGAAACCTACAAAAAAAGAGAAAAAATATGTTAATTTTGATACTTTGGTGGTATCAAGGTGTACTTTCTATTACCAAGAAATATCTCAAAATTAGATTTGATTCAAGCATTGGTTACAGAAACTCAGAGATACTGCATCTTTTTAGAATTTTTTTAAAAAAAGATTAGCAGAGGCAAAATAGAATGTTGACATAGATATAAATGTGATCATACAAGTAATTTTCAACTCTTTTTTCCCTCAATTTCTTAATATATGCTTCACTGAAATCTTTCCATATGTTTTGCCTGCTTAATCTTAAAATTGAGTTGTCATCTATGAGTGAATTATCAACAGATCTGATCTTAGACAATCTCTGAAAATTCATTTATTTAGTTCATTTTTACTCATTTTTATTTAAATATGATATTTTTAACTTGAAAAAATATGAGGATAGATGGCAACATGGTCAAAACAATTTTCAATAATCCTAAACTACAAATGATTCATAGCCATAATAAGCAAAGAGGGAAAATCAATAGGAAACAGACAAACATCTGTGGTAGTTTTAAAACACTGAGTTTAAATATTTTGTTTAGAAGTCTTTGCCATTAACCTCAGTGAGAAATCAGGTGTACCTGCCCCTAGAGTTTGGGCAGCCTTATGACTGTTTAATCAATAAAGTATGGCAGAGAAATGCTATGCAAATTCTAAGGCTGCATCATAAACAACAATACATCTTACCCAAAACACCCATTCTTAGGGCTCTGATTCTTGGTATAACTGTCTGCCAGTTCTGAAGACACTCTACTATGAAGAAGCCAAGTTAAATTCTCTCTGTATGGAGAGACCTGTAGGAGAGAGTCAAACTGTAGGAGAGTGTTAAACCCAAATTAAGTTCTCTCCATATGGAGAGAACGTCCAAGGAACCTACTTAATCAGGATCTCCAGGATACAGACAAAATAAAACTATAGTTTTAAAAACATATGCAATTGATTTTTTTAAATATTATTTGATCAGGGATTGAACCCAGGCCCCCTGCATCAGAAGCCTGGAGTCCCAGCCATTGGATCACCAGGGAGGTCACTGCAATTGATTTTAATAGGATGAAAAGTCACTGATCTAATGAAGTACTCCTCCTTGACCGCATTGCTCTTTCTGCACATATACTTAAAATTAATCATTTACTCATATTCATCACAATCTTATCTAATCAATTGCAAAGTTCAGTCAGTATAATCATATTGTGGGATATATTTCATCCTTGCTGTATTGGAAAACTCCATCCCTTTCCATTCTCACTGCCTTTATTCCAGGGCACCACCCAATATTTTTAGACTACTGGTTTTCCCTGGTGACTCAGTCAGTAAAGAATCTGACTGCAATGCCAGAAACCCAGCTTCCCTCCCTGGGTTGGGAAAATCCCCTGGAGAAGGAAGTGGCTCCAGTGTACCCGCTCCAGTTTTCTTGTCTGAAGAATCCCATGGACAGAGGAGCCTGGTGGGCGAGAGCCCATGTGGTTGCAAAGAGTCAGACATATCTTAGTGACTAAACCACCCCCAATAGCTATCTAATAGCTAGCTTCCAGTTCTAATTTCCTTCTATCCAGACTTCACTAATCACTCAGGGGGATCTTTTTTAAAAAATAAATAGTTCTTGTTACTTTTCTGATTAAATCATTTCAGTAACTTTCCATAAAGTAAATGCCCATAAAGACCAATTCCTTCAGAATCTTTATTAAACATGCCAGCCTGAATCATCATAACCTCACATTCTCACCCTTCCTTTACCTAATTCATCATTCAGGTCTCAACCTAAAATGTTACAGCCTTTCCTTAATACTCCCCCCAAATGCACACATGCCCCCATGCCCCCAGATTAGGTCTTCTTGTTATTCTTCACCAGAATCATTGCTCATCCTTTACACAGTCATCATCACATCTCCAGCTAGGTGCTTTCCCACATATACTATAAAATCCAAAAGAACTGGGGCCACCCTTGCCTTCAATGTATATGTTAAGAATTCATAATTTAATGAAATAAATCAGTGAATGCATATTAAAAAATTGATGAGGCATTTATTTCCAGTTACCAGGTGTTTTGTTTTGTTTAGAAACAATTTAATGATTACAGAATGCCTAGGTAAATATTTTGATTTTTATCTTTTTTAAAAAAATCTCATCTTCTCTCTACAATTGCTTAGATGCTTCTGATGAAAATGTTAATTATTATGAAACATTTTTATATAGGAATAAACACAGTCATACACTCATAGATAGGTATTAGTCACGGAGTGGGCAAGAAACAGATGGAACATCCCAGAGGCGAGTTCAATAAAGGGATCTTTACCAAGGTGTGAGTGGGTGTAGGGCAACCTTGATGCAGTTTTGACTAGTTACAATCAAGCTCACCACCATCACTCCCCTTTTTCTCCAATCTCCTACTGAGCATCATTCAGTGGAATCCTGCTGCTGCTGCTGCTGTTTAAAGGCTTCCCTGGTGGCTCAGACGGTAAAGCATCTGCTTACAATGTGGGAGACCTGGGTTCGATCCCTGGGTTGGGAAGATCCTCTGGAGAAGGAAATGGCACCCCACTCCAGTACTCTTGCCTGGAAAATCCCATGGATAGAGGAGCCTGGTAGGCTATAATCCATGGGGTCGCAAAGAGTCGGACACGACTGAGCGACTATCGTTAAGTTATCTCTGACTCTTTGTGATCCCATGGACTGTAAGCCCACTAGGCTCCTTTATCCAAAGAATATCCCAGGTGAGAATACTGGAGTGGGTTCCCATTTTCTTCTCCAGAGGATCTTCCTAATCCAGGGGTTGAACACACATCTTTTGTTTAGCAGGTATATTCTTTACCACCGAGCCACCTGGGAAGCTCCAGCAAAATCCTGCTGGAAGCCAAAAGACAAGGTGTTTTGAATCTCAGATCAATCACCTAGGGCACAGAAGAGGGTGGAGAGAGTGGATAGTGTGTCTCAGGGGAAGCCAAGAATACGCAGCTCAGGGAAGAAAAGGGTATGGCTCTATGCATAATTCAGGCTTTTTATCAATGTCAGGTCTTTACCAGGACTATTAGCAAGCTTTGGAACACTTTGGTAAAAAGAGGTTAGTACATTCTTCCCCAAATTCAATAATACCCAAAAGTACTAACTATAGTAGTTCTCAAAGATGGCAATTTCTCTGTTAGGCAGATGGCAAAAAAGGAAACAGGCATAGGGTAACCAAAAATACAAATTTTTATAGGATGATCCCAATATAAGCCTGTGGTCCCATCCCCATTAATTGTGCCTCTTTAATTTTAAAGTGTCCTAATCTGAATATCAGATTATATTACTATACCACTACTATCAAAATATATAAAGCAAAAGTCTTAGAAACAAAAATAGGAATGGGCAGAAACAAAATTAAAGCAGTAATCTTTGATCAGTTTATTATGAACTACCTAAATTTAAACCTATAATGTTTAAATAATACAAATTAAAAAGGTGAATTCTAGTTTTAAGTAAATTGTCCTCTATAGAGCTTGCCTTGTTTAGAAGAATCAAAAATAAACTTTCTAATAAGATACACAAAAGAAAGTCAATATAATTCAAAACATATAGAGAATTCAGACTGTTCTCTTACTCACAGCGCCATAAACTAGAAACAAATAATAAAATTTAAAATAGCAACAGTAATGTTCTCCAAAGCTAGGTAATAAAATTCTAATACTCCCTAAAAATTATAGAATCAAAGAGGATATAATAATTACAGATCCAAAAACTAAGAAAAATAAAAATCCACCCAACTACAGCCTATGGAATTCAGTCAAACTGATGTTCAACGGTAAATTTGCTGTTATCTAATGATTTTCTTTCCAAAAATAAGATTCAAAATACATTAAAATGCCATTCTAGAAGGTAGGAAAAAAGCAATGACAGCAAAAAAGCAAAGAATGCAAAAGAAAATTAAAAAGTAAAAAATGCATGAATTTACAAAATATAATTTATTCAACACATCCAATTCCTGATTCTAATCAAATGGACACGTTGTTGAAAATACACTAGTAACAGAAAGAAAATAATGAAAAGAGTTTATTTTAAAGTTAGAAAAATCTTTATTGTTTTAAAATGTATTAAAATATGAAATACAAAAAAAGTATTTTATGTAGCTATGAGTGGACTGGGAATGTGTTTGCTGTTTGTTTTACTTCTTGGCTTTACATTTTTTTCTTTCACCAAAATAACCTTAGAGGTTAAAAATATGTCAGACTGCTTTGGCCTGAATCCAAAATTCCCCGCTTACCAGCTGTATGTCTACAGAAGAACATCCTTAGCTTCAATTTCTTCATCTAGAAACACAGACCACAGAAGTACCAAATTCACAGGTTATTGTGAGACTAAATGAGATCACCACTAGAAAACTTTACCAAAATGCCCTATAGTAAGGCCCAAATTAATATTTTATTAATGTTATTTTTACTATTTTGCCAGTTGAGCTTATTTTTCAGTTAATGGAAACACTTGAGTTTTTAAGTATAATGATGAATAGTGACAAGTGCATAAGTGTGCTTTAACAACTGATTTTTTTATTTTATGATATTAAAAAAACAACTGTAAATGATGAAATTAAATACCCAACTCACAACAGTAACAAAAATATTGACTAAGGATAATTCTAGCAACAAAAGTATAAGCTCCATGAAGGAAAATTCTAAGAACCAACCTACCATACTTCTCAAAAAGAAGACATTGACCGAACACCAGTCATATAGGTCTTCAAAGAAATTCTGGTAAAAACCCAATAACAGTCTAGTACAGCACAAAACTCAACAATATTGTCTCTGTATTGTTTTTCGATAGAGAATGATTTGCTGACCATTAGGAAGTATTTAGTTCTTTTGTGACTCACACTTAGGAAATAAAGATGACATGGGTAAAGGCAATACCATATCTTTTTCAGAGAAGTCCTGAGTGTGCTGTTGCAATACTGTTCTGGTTTGTTTTAGAACAACAATGAAAGAAAACAGGATATGAGAATTCTACCAGTGTAGCTCAAATGGTAAAGAATCTGCTGTGATGCAGGAGACCAGGGTTCATTCCCTAGGTCGGGAAGATCCTCTGGAGAAAGGAATGGAAATGGCAATCCACTCCAGTATTCTTGCCTGGAGAATTCTGTGGACAGGGGAGCCTGGCAGGCTACAGCTCGTGGGGTCGCAAAGAGTCAGACACAAGTGAGTGACTAACACACACTCACCAGTGAAATTGTTCAGCACAATTTCTCCACCTATCCCCTTTCTTATGACAGTTTTGTCCCCTTTTTCACCCTCTTAAGAAAGCCCAAGAGCATGGGGGGGGAAAAGTTTCTTGTTTGTATGACTGAAGAAATGTATTCTATTCAGATTTCAGCTCTCTTATTTTGACATCAAAAGGCATTTGTGTTTTCTAAAGTAAAAATGAAAAAACATAGGACCAGCTTTTTGCTGTTTTCTCCTGCTAGACAGAGAGTTCACTCTTGAGGGCACACATATGTTTTTCTTCCTTCCAAGGATGCCATTTTATTTCTGAATAAACAAGAAGTGAATGTTTTCAGAGTGGAGAAAGACATGGCCTCAGAGCATTCTAATGCTTACCGGGTTGTTTATCTTCTAACTGAAAATGGATTTATTATTTTCAGAGGCTCTATTCAACGTATGGTCTGAATTTGAGAAAGAGAGAGGCTGTGACAGGGAGGGTTTGGCTAAGGGAGAAGATGAAACACTTGCCTAAGGGGAAATGAGTGACAACAAGAGGAAAACGTCTTCCGTCATCAGTTCTCAATACACATCTTTTAGTTCTACCTTCTAGAAATCACAGAGAAATGTATCAAAATTGTAAACAATGGGAACAAGTTTTTTTTTTCCTTCAAGCTATTCTATTCAGATACAGTGTCACAAAGAAAATTTATATATGATCTACATATGAATATTCATCTATATATAAATCAATGGAGTTAGAAAAGAAAATTTAACCTTGATGAGTTTTCTGCCTCATCCTCTTTCTTATGTCTAAATTACAGATAAATTTAACTAAACTCTCTTGAAAATTTCCTCTGTTACAATGTCTGACATAAGTAAGTTTACCTTGGAATGATTTTTTTTTTTTAATCCTGTCATCTGGGAAATGTGTTTCCTAAACTTCTGTCCTTAAGACCTTTCCCTTCTCTTCTACACTTCTTTGTTCTGGAAATGCAATCATTCTCATTGCCTCAATTATCACACTTATGGCAATGACTCCCAGATATAACACTTAACTCCTGATTCTAGTTCCTTACTTGCAATAGCAGAAAACATTTCTACATATCTTACATCTCAACCACATTTTCAGTTTCTTAACTCAAAATAGTAGATTCGTATTTTTCTCCTTTTTTGCTTTCAACTTTATAACTAGTTTCCAAATTTCAGTACCTTTTGCATTACGAATGCTTGTTCCCATTCTTATCACCACCGCCCTGGTTCACACATTTTATATTCCCTGCTTTGACTGTCAGAACACGTGTCCCGTCTTTCTCCAGTCATATTTATCGAACGCATACACTGTGGTCAGATTATTCTACCCAAAGAATCTCTGAGGTCCTCTCTGCCAAAAGAAATCCTAACCTCTACTTTAAGGTCCATTTTAAATGTCACTTCCTTCATGGCATTTTTCTTAATATCCACACTATCTCCCTCCTTTCATACCTCATAACATTTTGTGTATGTATGTCTTTATCTCAGTTGTCTTATGCCTATAGCTATTTATGAGAAAAAGCATGTGAGAAAAGAGAAATTAAAATTTTTCAAATAGTCAATATAACAGAAATGAATCTAGGTCTCCCATGATTAGTGCTGGCATGCTTTATTTATATAAACTTTCAACAACACAGTATGAATTTGATACCTCTATTTTTCAACATACTTTGAATTCTGATTCTTTTTTTTAATATTAGTCATCAAGACTGAATTCCATTAATTATTCAAAGATTGTCATCCAGTAAGATTTTCACCAATATGGAAAATGCCAGTTTCGTACAAAACCGTTGTTAAAGTACAGAGTGAGAGGAGATACAAAACTCAATCTTTATATCCTATTACAGTTTTGTGAACTTTGAATTGAATTTCTGAAGAAAAGCAGCTCACTTTTGCATTATCTGGAACCTGTCCAAAAGGAAACCACAATCAAGGCCTGTGATTCCTAAAGGCCACACAAAAGCCCAGCTATAATGATGAACACTAAACCTCCACTCTCTCGATTTCTTGGCCTACTGTCACCGATGGCTTTTTAAATTATTGCCAAAGTCAAAATCGCACAATTCTAAGGGGGGAAAACGTGCTGCTAAGATCAAGTGTATAGCCAGCTCATTTATATAGATTAGAAATATCATATTCTTCAAAGCTATTTCTCATCCCTATAAATGTAGCATCACTGAAAAGCTGGCAGTCTAAGAAAATTATATCATTTTTTAGTATTTTCATGGCACAAGATTGCTCTCATATGGCTGGCAATCTGAAAGATGGGTTATTTATAAAAGGAATTTCAACTGGAAATCAGCAATTTTGGAGTCCATAATCACAATAATAAACAGCTTGCTTACCCTTATCTCTCACTCCTTTGTTTTCCTAAGAAGAAGGAAGCATGATAATTAAAAATAAATGTTCAAATTAAACACCCTACATAAGAATATGCAGGTTTGATTGGGAAACAGGGAAGGCTGAGTAGAAGGCAGAGGGCACTTATAAACAAATCTTCATGTGCACCATATAAAAAATAGAAAGTCGAGCAATGCCAAACCCAAATTCTGCAAGCTATATAATAACAGTGCTATCTCCCTTCACTTTTTTGTAAAGAAACTGAAGCCTCCTTAGTTACTTAAATGCTTATAGGCAAACATTTTCTGGCAAAGTGGATTTTCAGCTAGAAAAATCTAAAATTGTTTAGAATTTTGGAATATGAAAAAATATGAAGTAATCTAGGATGTACCAATACAGAAGTTCTCAAATTCTTTCCTACAGTTTATTCATTTTCATATTTTTTTTGAAAAGCCCAACTTGTCCCAGGCAAACACTTGAATCAACTCACTTCACTGATTAACATTTTTGTATAATATTTATAATTTATAGAGTGATGAGACTTTTGGTAAATGACCCATAAGATATCATCAAATTTAAGTCCTAGAACGTTTACTTAAAGCAATAAAGTTGGAAGAATCCGAACTTCACTCCCAGTAGAATTCTTCCTTAAAAATAAGAAATGCCTCTTCCTTTTTTTCTGTTATAAAATCCACTCTTAAAGCCACTTCACTTTGTTAACTTTCATAGCATGTATTCTCACTACAGCCTTCAACACCTGAAAAATTAGTGGAAGAATTTGACTGATTATAGAGGCTGTTTTCCTTGTTCCACGGCTGTTCTAAAAGGGATACTCAGCAGAACTTGCATTTTTTTTCTTTCATTTTGTGCTGTCTGCATGAGTAATTACCTCCCTGATTTCTGAGATGCAATTGAGTAGCTTCCACATTAGAAAAATCCAAAGATTGATAGAGCCATCGCTCCTAAAGGATTAGTTTGCTGCTGTAATTCCACGGAGTAGGTCATTCAAATAGCAAAATGCTACCAAGTTTAATTTCTCTTGTTTTTAAAAGCCAGATATTGTTACCAATATCAGGGAAACTGGAAAGGTCCCACGGGTCTTTTAAACAGGTGATGATCTTTAAAATTCCTTTGAGGGACTATCTCCTGCCCTTATGGTATGTGTCATCCCAGGGAATTACTTTGTGATAACCAAGATGTAAGGTTCACTTTCTTGAAAAATAAAGCTTATGACAATTAGTTTACTCACCTGTTAATTACAATTTCTAAATATCTATATGGATACCTACAAAGCAAGCTGAAGTCAACTGTGCAAACTACTTCGCAGTATTTGAACTATGAAAAAGCTTTATAACCTGGTTCAGTAATGAAGTACTTCTTTTATTTATTTTTTAATTAATTTTTATTTTTTAGCTTGTTTTGCTTTACAATACTGTATTCATTTTGCTATACATTGACATGAATCAGCCACGAAAACAGATGTCATCACTGGATGAGTTAGCCTGCTGTAGTCTGCTTGAGTTGTCGTAACAAAACGCCATAGGTTAGGTGACTCAAACAACAGCAATGTATTTTCTCACAGTCTGGAGGCTGGAATTCTGAGATCAGGATGCCAGCATGTCTGGTTCTTGTGAGAATTATTTTCTGGCTCGCAGATAGCTGCCTTCTGACTGTGTCCTCACGTGGCGGAGAGAGAGCAATCTGTAGTGTCTCTTCCTCTTTTGTAAAGATGCCAGTTCCTGCAGATCAGAACTTCATCCTTATGACTGCATTAAGACTTGGTTATCTACATAAAGTCCTGTCTTTAACACAGACACATGCTTCAACATATAAATTCGAGGGGACACATTCAATCCATAGCACAGCCCAAAGAAAGAGCCAATGAAGCCTCACACTTTTAGATGCTTGAAAATTGCATAATTCCAAACTCATGTTATGTGTGGAATCTGGGCTTGAAGTTTAGTTCTACCTTTTTTTCTTTTTCCCTTTTTTTTTTTTAAGCTAATCAGCCTGGTGGTCCCTTATATCAGGCAGGTATCTGGTGTGTATACTACAGAGACTACAAAAAACATTACAAATAAAATTATTTGTAGCTAGCCAAAGAAAATAGAATCAAGTTTTGTTTACTCCCTAGTACTTTTCAAGTAAGGTTATTTATTATATTTACAAGCTTATTTAATTTGTTGCAGATGTTCACGGGAAGATTTTGCAAGCATTCACTGTTAGAATATTTTTTCATAAAATCCATTTTCCAAGTGTCTGAATAATGACAAAAGACCTCCTAGCAGAATATTAAGCCAGGAAATTCATCTAAAAATTACAACTGTAATCATAAGTGGTATAAGTTGTAGTTGCCGTCTGATTAATTTTGGCTCAGTATAATGTTGTTGGAATGATTACTTTTGACTTAACTTTTTTTTTTCTTGTATGAAAGTAAACACCAAAGCAGAGAAAACACAGGAAGAAATGGTGGCCTCTTAAACTAAATTCTTAATGAAATCAAAGTTTAGTTTTCAGGTAATTTTACAAATATGTCCTGTTTTCTTCTATCAATATTGAAAGTTGACTCGGACTTTCCATATAAAACAGTAAAGTTTTATATAAATATTTATTTTCAGTCTATTTATGTAGTCTGGGGCATTTATTTTTTAAGTTTTCTGTTGTACTATTTATTCTTGTCTTTTAAAATTAGCTCTGCACCATCGTCGGTTCAACTGAAAACCAAGATCTTTTAAGTTAGCTGCACATTCAATTAATTGAAATTCAACCTCCCAAGACAAACCACAGATGCTCTACATATTTAGCACAGTGCTTCTAACCAGCTGTGCTAATCTGGGCAGTAACACTGCCCTGTAGCTAACATCTGGACAGAGCTAGAGACCAGAATAATAAATCGTTTTAGAATTCTATCAAGCAGATGACTACAGGTGACATCACAAAATGTAAAGGCAGAAAAAAAAAATATGTATCTATTGCCAATATGGTATTATAACTCGGAAGACAGATATGCAAATTTCACAATAATGTTATCAACAAGTTTGACTTAAAACAACATTTTTCATTTTATAACTAGCTGTCTAATCACATGAACAAAATCTTAAATTTCAAACAGAGATGAGGTTGTATAGTTATGAAAACTGCATCACATCTTGAAGAGGCAAAGGAACTAGCTCTTTTACCATTTAGTAATTGTGCCAGGGATAAAATTACACTAGTTGAAAAGAATCGTGTCAAAAAATGTTTCTATGCCCTAGTCCTGCCCAGTGCATTAAGACACCATCAGATTCACCACAAGAATTATGAGAAAGACTTGTTTACTTTCGAAGATTCTATGAGGGAGGCATATTTTTCCATCTACACAGAAATTACTGTTTGTTATTGTTATTCAGTTGCTAAGTCGTGTATGACTCTGATCACATGGGCTATAGCATGCCAGGCTTCTCTGTCCTCCACTGTCTCCTGGAGTTTGCTCAATTCATACCCACTGAGTTGGTGATGCTGTCTATCTCATCCTCTGCTGCCCGCTTCTACTTTTGCCTTCAATCTTTCCCAGCATCGGGGTCTTTTCCAGTGAGTCACCTCGTCTCATCAGGTGGCCAAAGTATTGGAGCTTCAGCTTCAGTGTCCGTCCTTTCAATAAATATTCAGAGTTGATTCCCTGTAGGATTAACTAGTTTGTTCTCCTTGCAATCCAAGAGACTCTCAAGAGTCTTCTCCAGTATCACCATTCGAAAGCATCAGTTCTTTGGCACTCAGCTTTCTTTATGGTTTAACTCTCATATCTATTCATGACTACTGGAAAAACCATAGCTTTGACTATACAAACCTTTGTTGACATTATTTGTTTTCACTTTAACACAGGTGGAAGTTGAAAACATTTGCCCACTTGCTTTGTGTGCTAGAATTCCAGAAAAGCCAAACAATTTTAACATCTACATCCAGAGAGTAGATTTAGGAATTTTGATCATATGAAGGAAGAATAAAGACTATCTTGTGCCTAATGGCAAATTTCCATTGAAATAGATTGAAATTCAGAGACTATGGCAGTCTCATAAATATATTTCTTCTAGACAGAGATTAATTGGGAAAATCTTCCTCAATTTCAGATTAGAAATTAGGAGCAACCAAGCCACTTTGAAGAACAACTCAAAAACTTTGAGCCTAAAATTACCATAACTGATACATATACAATAACTGAAAACTCTAGATTGATTCTGCAAGAAGACCAAGCATTCAGAAAACTGTTTCTTTTTTCTTCATGCCAACTCATAACTTACTAATTAAAATCTCTAGATTATCTGAGAAAGAATATTACTAAAAATTTTCTTTTAGATTTTTCATTCCATGATTTCACATAAACATTTAGACTTCAGAGTTCATTTTCATCCTTTCAGTGTTTTTACAAATATGTAAAGTCTACTGAGCATTTTAAAAGTTTTCTTATAAATTTAAACATCCATGGAGGACAATATTGTTCTTTAAGCTATTAGGCCAGAATTTGTCTTCCTAACTTAACTTTAAGGTTTTTATTTCCTACATATTCATATGGGCTTCCCTGGTGGCTCAGCAGTAAAGAATCCACCTGCAATGAAGGAGCCACAGGAGATGCAGGTTTGATCCCTGAGTCAAGACGATCCCCTGGAGGAGGTAATAGTAACCCTACTCCAGTATTCTTGCCTGGACAATGCCATGGATAGAGGAACATGACAGGCTACAGTCCACAGGGTTGCAAAAAGTTGGACACAACTGAAGCAACTTAGCACACACACACACACACACACACACATACCAAAGGTGTTTTCATTTAAATAAAAGTTGAGGAAGGTTACACATTTTTATCATCATTTCCATTGCAGAATAAAGTCAAGTGTGTGCAATTAAGAACTCACAATATCTCTGTAGCTAAATCTGTATCCCAGAAATTTACCATTTGATAAAGAGAGATGGAAGAATACCAATAGTTTGCTGAGCATCATTTTCACAGTAATAAAGAAGTAAATAAATTTGCTTAAATTTGTTCAGAAAAGTATTTCCTTATTCTAAACATTCAGTGTCTTGACTGAAAGACAGCCCAGTATTTAGAAGGTGAAATAGTCATAAAGAGACTTTTGAGAGATGGATGAGTAGAAGACAATAAGCTCCGTTCCCCTCATGAACACTACAAAACTACCACTGAGTAATTTGGAATAGGGAAAGGAAGACAAGGAAAGAATTAAAAGAAGAGGAAAACAAAATAAATAAATAAAATTGGCTTTTATTTCATGCTTATGTCCAACTTTAGAACAGAAATTCTAGAAATACTAATAAAGTATGTTCCAAAAGGCTGTTATACTGTCACTTATCGATGAGCCCTTAGTGACTATTGTCATCTATTGAAAGTGGGCAGAGTTGAAACATTGTTCTCCATTGTGTTTACTTTTATGAAAAAAATATAAACTTAGAAGAGGGGTCTCTGTTTGTGGTCCAGAGGTGTATGCCATGTCTGGGGGGTCACTGCAGGAGGATGAGACACCTCAGACATTTGACCCTGGGTTTGAAGATGTGACAGCAACTCCTATCAAACCAGCTGGCTGTTTCAAGCACTCCTCTCCATACCTCCCTGTTCCATGTTCTTCAGAGCAGAGCTTGCTTTCTGAGGCATATCACTGTGTCTCTGTGATCAAACTTACGATAAACGTCTAGGAACGAAAACAGTGGGACTCCTGGAAAAGCCACTACGCGTCTTTCTCCTTGAAGATTTGTTTCTCCTTCACCCATACCACACATAGGCTGTCGGGTTTGTGTGCTCTTGCCTTAGGAATTTTGACCTTAATAGATGGACTCAAAGACAGGAGAAGATAAGAGAAGAGTTCAAGAGAGGGAGATTTAAGAAAGAAGGCTTGTGCAGTCAAGGAGAATCAGTAAGGGAGGTAAGAGAACAGGTTGTATCCCTTGAGTAGCAGTGACCATGTGGCTATATGCAGAGTAACAAAGATCAGATCTCAGCCACAGGAGTCCCAGGCTCATAGGGTCCCTGTGTTTGAAGGATGAAGAAGTACATGTCAAACCTCCAGACTAAAAGGGACATCTCTAAAGTTACCAGTGTAACCGATGACTGTGGCTCTTAAAGATCTACTATATATCTTGGTTCTAGGTATGACCTTCATTGAACCCTTTATGGAGGGTCTTAACTAGTATTAAGGTTAAATTTGCAAATAGTCTTGCCAAGGGGGAATCCCTAGAGTTAGATTTGTGTGGATTTTAAAAAATAAAGGATAGTGTTATCTCTTGCCTCCTAAAAATCTGTAAAACATTAAAGCAATACTTAGTATATAAATTCCAAAGGAAAATAGTGTCCTCTGATCTTGGAAATCTAAGCAGAAATGATAAGAAAAAAAAAGTAAGCTACAGGAATAGAATTACCAAAAAAAAAAAAAATGCCCTTGGATATGACAGAGCAACAGAAAAATCAGAAACTGAGAGAAGAATGACACTTTTTTGAGAAAAGTTTCAGAGAAACTAGTTTTGAGAGTAAATTTGCATACCTTATATACAAACTTGTTAGTTTTTACATGTGTAAAATGCAGAAAACCTATTGCATTACATTATTCTTTTCAACAAAGCTGCCCATTATAATTGTGATTACAGAAAGTGAAAAATAGTCCATATCTAAGAAAATGTTAAGATAGGAAGAGTCAGGTTACTTTTTAAAGGAGATGTAAATATTTGAATAGATAATTATGACAGTAAAATATTCACTGGCACTATATGGTTAGATGTTTGTTGCACCAAATTTATGGGAATAAAAATAGAGGGAGATATGGCCCTATTCTTGGGTATTTCAAATAAAATCTATGAATAAACAACTTGAAAACAATATATCTATTCCAAATGAAACTAATGCTGCACTCAATATGCCAGCAAATTTGGTAAACTCAGCAGTGACCACAGAACTGGAAAAGGTCAGTTTTCATTCCAATCCCAAAGAAAGGCAATGCCAAAGAATGCTCAAACTACTGCACAATTGCACTTATCGCACATGCTAGTAAAGTAATGCTCAAAATTATACAAGCCAGGCTTCAGCAATACATGAACCATGAACTTCCAGATGTTCAAGCTGATATTAGAAAAGGCAGAGGAACCAGAGATCAAATTGCCAACACCTGCTGGATCATCGAAAAAGCAAGAAATTTCCAGAAAAACATCTATTTCTGCTTTATTGAATATTCCAAAGCCTTTGGCTGTGTGGATCACAAGAAACTGTGTAAAATTCCTCAAGAGATGGGAATACCAGACCACCTAACCTGCCCCCTGAGAAATCTGTATGCAGGTCAGGAAGCAACAGTTAGAACTGGACATGGAACAACAGACTGGTTCTAAATAAGAAAAGGAGTATGTCAAGGCTGTATATTGTCACCCTGCTTATTTAACTTGTATGCAGAGTACATCATGAGAAACACTGGACTGGAAGAAACACAAGCTGAAATCAGGATTGCCAGGAGAAATATCAATAACCTCAGATATGTAGATGACATCACCCTTATGGCAGAAAGTGAAGAGGAACTCAAAAGCCTGTTGATGAAAGTGAAAGAGGAGAGTGAAAAAGTTGGCTTAAAGCTCAACATTCAGAAAACGAAGATCATGGCATCCGGTCCCATCACTTCATGGGAAATAGATGGGGAAACAGTGGAAACAGTGTCAGACTTTATTTTGGGGGGCTCCAAAATCACTGCAGATGGTGACTGCAGGCATGAAATTAAACGATGCTTACTCCTTGGAAGAAAACCTAGATAGCATATTCAAAAGCAGAGACATTACTTTGCCGACTAAGGTCCGTCTACTCAAGGCTGATTTTTCCAGTGGTCATGTATGGATGTGAGAGTCGGACTGTGAAGAAGGCTCAGCACGGAAGAATTGATGCTTTTGAACTGTGGTGTTGGAGAAGACTCCTGAGAGTCCCTTGGACTGCAAGGAGATCCAACCAGTCCATTCTGAAGGAGATCAGCCCTGGGATTTCTTTGGAAGGAATGATGCTAAAGCTGAAACTCCAGTACTTAGGCCACTTCATGTGAAGAGTTGACTCACTGGAAAAGACTCTGATGCTGGGAGGTATTGGAGGCAGGAGGAGAAGGGGACGACAGAGGATGAGATGGCTGGATGGCATCACTGACTCGATGGATGTGAGTCTGAGTGAACTCCGGGAGTTGGTGATGGACAGGGAGGCCTGGTGTGCTGCAATTCATGGGGTCGCAAAGAGTCAGACACGACTGAGCAACTGAACTTAATTAAATGTGCTTACTATGTGTCAGGCACTCTGAATGAGTCACATGCACTATGTCATTTCATCATTCAAATAGCTCTGTGAGCTATGAACAGTATGATTATTTCTCTTGGATATGTAAAGAAACCAAAGCTTAGAAGTGTTCAGCAATTTGCCTTAAGTCCTCTATGAAAGTGGAAGGGATAAAATTTAACCTACACATTTCTGACTCTAAAATTTGATCTTTTAAACATGTCGTAAAAGTAAAAAATTATCTTCATAACAGGAACATTAAGCAATTAACTTCACAGTTTTTCTAGGAACAAATTTACCACTTTAAAGACTTTTAAAATTCTGGGATAACAGGCACTAAATCTAGCTATGAATGTGACATGGTGTTCGATTAATTATATCAGTTATTCTGAAATGTGTTCAGTAGCAGACATCTGAAAATTATGGTGTTATTTGGATAATATGCCAAAAAAAATGACATGTTGAATTTCACCAAAAGCCTACACGTTTCTAACAGAAAATAAGACTATATTTTACATAAATAGCTCCACATTATGTGGAATGCATATGAAACACTTTCAGTTACATGAAATATTTTATCCATCCATTACTACTTGTTTCCTCCTTGTACATTTGTTTTATGACCCAATAACTAAGAATGCTAGCAGCCTACTAATTTTTAAAACAAATGTGAAGGAGAAATTTTCAAATTGAGAAAAAAAGAGTTTCTTCAATAGCCCAAGCAAGAGATGTGGCCCTCAAATAAAGAAGTGAGATAGGAAGACCATAATTTAAAAGATTAAGAGTTACAATCAATAGGATTTGACTGGTTTGGAGGTTGAAGAAGGAATCAAAGATGACTCATCAAAGTTTCTATGTATAATAGATGGAAGGTAGATACTTTTGTGTTTTTTTTTTTTTTGAAGTTGTATACATAAAACCAGAGTAATTCCCATTTACCCAGTTTTTCTTTCCATGGTTTTAGTCAATTTGGTCCAAAAATATTAAATGGAAAATGCCATAAATGAACCACAGTTAAGTCCCACCCATACAAATAAATTTTGTTTCAAGATGTGTCTATGAGTCCAATTTGTAAGTCCAATAAACTTAGCCTTGTCACCCAACTAACACTTGGCTATATAGTACTGTGCTGAAATAGGCTTATAATACTTTTCACACAAATAATATATAGGAAACACACACAAAAAAATAAAAACATTTTTAATATTACAATATAGTATCTTTAAAAGGCGCTTACTCCTTGGAAGAAAAGTTATGAGCAACCTAGATAGTATATTCAAAAGCAGAGACATTACTTTGCCGACTAAGGTCCGTCTAGTCAAGGCTATGGTTTTTCCTGTGGTCATGTATGGATGTGAGAGTTGGACTGTGAAGAAGGCTGAGCGCCGAAGAATTGATGCTTTTGAACTGTGGTGTTGGAGAAGACTCTTGAGAGTCCCTTGGACCTCAAGGAGATCCAACCAGTCCATTCTGAAGGAGATCAGCCCTGGGATTTCTTTGGAAGGAATGATGCTGAAGCTGAAGCTCCAGTACTTTGGGCACCTCATGCGAAGAGTTGACTCATTGGAAAAGACCCTGATGCTGGGAGGGATTGGGGGCAGGAGGAGAAGGGGACGACCGAGGATGAGATGGCTGGATGGCATCACAGACTCAATGGACGTGAGTCTGAGTGAACTCCGGGAGTGGTGATGGACAGGGAGGCCTGGCATGCTGCGATTCATGGGGTCGCAAAGAGTCGGACACGACTGCGCGACTGAACTGAACTGAACTGATAGTATCTTGAAAAGAACGGTAGTACAGTACAAGAGGGCTTCCCTGGTGGCTCAGTGGTGAAGAATTCACCTGCAAATGCAGGAGAAGCAGGAGACTCTGATTTGACCCATGGGTGGGGAAGACCCCCTGGAGTTGGAAATGGCAACCCACTCCAGTATACTTGCCTGGAAAATCCTATGGACAGAGGAGCCTTGTTGTCTACAATCCATGGAGTTGCAAAGAATTGGACACAACTGAGCACACAGAACACAGTACAAGAACTGGCACACAGGGGTTGACAGCGGGTGAATGGGCAAGAAGAGTGACTGACTGGAGGAGGGAGAGAAGGTGGGAGCTGGTAGAGCTGAAGGATCATCAGCAATAGGAGACGAAGGGCAAGTTGCAATTCCACTCATGCCTGACGGTGATGGCACAGGTTCTGGTTCCTTGCTGGATTCAATTCTATCCACTCTCTTTAAAATCCAGCGATGTTTGGGTAGTAGCTCTTCTTTTCATAGATGACATGGTAGCACTGGACTGCATTCTGAACCTCTGTGTACCATCCTATGTTTGGGTCCTGTGCCTCAAAAGCTAACAGTGTCTCCTCAAAACAAGAGAATCCTCCTACCATCTGTCATCTCCTGCTCACGAACCTCTGTTCTTCATTTACTTCTTGTCTCTCTTCGTCCTTTCTCTGGGACTCCAATTCCTGGCAATTCTTAGCAGTACCAGCTACATCACCACTGCTTTTATGCTTGCTTCTCTACATCCTGGGCTTAAAATAAAGATACAGTACTACTCTACAGTACAGTAAAGGACACAAAAGCACAACCACTTGTAGAGGATGCATGCACGGGACAACGTACACCGGACACTTGAACTAACTTACATGATTGCACACGAGAGCAGGTGTGCATCTTTAAAATGTTACAACTTGAAGCTTCGTATGCAAGGAAAGTTTCTACGCAGGAGACTTACTGTATTTGTAAGTATTAAACTGCACGACATTCTGAGTAGCTGTTCTGAGTGGCATGATGAAATCTTGCACTATCTCCCTGTATTTCCCCCAGCACTTGAATCATCCATTTGTCCAGCATATCTGTACTATATCTAATACTTGCCCATTAGCAACACACAGGAAAAAAATAAAAAACATAGTCTATATAGGATTTGGTACCACCTGCAGTTTTAGGCATACACTGGGGATATTAGAATATTCATATTCCCCGTGGATAAGGGGAGACTATAGTATTTCTGAAAAGCTCTAAGGTAGTGGAGAGTAATAGGGGTGTGGAGGTGAGAGATAGGAAAAGCTGACCTAAAATGGGGAGCATAAACTAGTAGAAGATAAAAAGCAGACATTACTGGGCTGAGGAAAGCATGGAATCCCTTGTATTACCTTCAAAAAGGTACGGGAAATCATCAGAAAGCTCTTAGTAGGGAAATGACATGATTGATGAGAATCATGTGAAATGGTTTTAGCTTCAATGAAGCAAAAAAAAATTTGGAAATTGTACATCTTGATTTCTTGATAAATGCCATAATAACTATTATCATAATGGTACCAAGAAATATTTCAAACAGAAACAGATAAGTCACCCATGTAAGTCACTCATTTAAGAAAATTTTATGTCAGTGTAGCTGAAGTGAAGGTTTATGAATTGAAACTCACACTGACAAGTTAAAAGAGATTTTACATGCGTTACTGAAATAATGGCAAATCTTTTGTAATAGTTTATTATTTTGGAGAAGGAAAAAATGTTTTAAAGGAAACTGCCAACATGTCAGAAGCATTCTGAAGCATCCAATATTTAAATCAAAATACTTTCTAATATATACTGCCTCAAGCCACAAAGTAGATCAGCCACTTACAGGACCAGTCAAAATAATCCTGTCTTAATAAAAAGAATTTAGATAAACTAGTAGTCTGGCCTCTACTCACCATAATAGCAATACCCACAGCATACTTTGGTCCTTATCAGTTAGGGTCTGTATTGGCATGCTGTGGTAAGAAAATATCAGTGTCTTGGTGGCTTAAACAACAGAAATCTATATTCATACAGTTTTGAAGGCTAGAAGTCCAAGATCAAAGTATCATCAGGTTTGGTTTTTTCTGAGGCCTCCCACCTTGGCTTGCAGATAGCTACTTTCTTGCTGTGTCTTCATGTGGTATTTCCTTTTTGCACAGGCATACCTAATGTCTGTGTGTCTAAATTTCCTTTTCTTAAAAGGACACCCATGAGATTGTATTAGAGCTCAAACTGAGAGCCTCACTTTAACTTAAACACCTATTTAAAGGCCTTATCTGCAAATACAGTCACATTCTGAGGTTCTAAAAATCAGTGTTTCAACATATAAATTTGGAAAGGCAGGTATAATTCATCTCATGAAAGAGTCTTTAGGTGCAAACAACTAAAATCAAGCCAAATTTAAGTTTAAAAAAAATTATTGGAAATGTTGCCCACAGAATCTAAGGAATCTGGCAATCTTAGGATATCCAGAATTTTGGGAAACCTGGAGAATTCAGGTTAGGAAAACTAAAAGAGCAAGAGATAATAGCAAAGGATGTAATTAAAGTATAGAGCAGATGCTGCCACCAGCCTATCACTGCTGGATTTGTAATAAAATGTATTCTTCTAATGCTCTGAAGGACTCCAGAACTATTTCTGAGTCTTGTCTCATTTCTTTGAGATTAAAAGGTTAGGCATGGTGGGTAGGTGTCAGGAAGAATCTGTTGGTCAAATCCTAAATTATGTAACTGGTAGAATCTGGTTCTGTGGGATAAGAGAAAAGGAGAAACTTGCCCCTTTAGTTTCTAAAGTGGAAATTTTAACATAATGGGTAATATCTCTCTCTCCCTCTCTCTCTCTCTCATATACACACACACACACACAGAGCACCAAGGACCTTTGGTTTTCTTTGTTTGGGATCTTGAGTCTTTATTCTTTTCTCTTTCCCTCCCTGGTGAGCAGGAAGAAGTTATATCATCAGGCAAGGGATGTCTAAGGATCAAGGCAGTAACTCTCTTCATTCCTCCTTCTGCAGTTTCAAAAGAGTGGAGTTGCTGAGATTAGGGTGTGTGCAGCATCTCAGGTGGTCCTGTCTCCTTAATTTTGATGAGTCTCTGGTCCCTTTAATCTTACCTCAGGTGGTTCTGTTGCTGCTTCTCCTTTGATTAGCAATTGTTCTACCCTTTAGGCTTCTCTAGGGCTTCCCTGGTGGCTCAGAGGTCAAAGCATCTGCCTGCAATGCAGGAGACCTGGGTTCGATCCCTGGGTCGGGAAGATCCCCTGGAGAAGGAAATGGCAACTCACTCCAGTATTCTTGCCTGCAGAATCCCATGGACAGAGGAGCCTGGTGGGCTACAGTCCACGGAGTCGCAAAAGAGCTGGACATGACTGAGCAAGCAACTTAACTTTAGGCTTCTCTGGTGGCCCAGATGGTAAAGAATCTGCCTGTAATGCAGAAGACCCAGGTTTCATCCCTGGGTCTGGAATATTCCTTGCAGAAGAGTATGGCAACTCACTCCAGCATTCTTGCCTGGGCAATCCCATGGACACAGGAGCCTGGCAGACTACAGTCCACAGGGTCACAAAGAGTCGGACGTGATTGAGTGACTTTCACTTCTTCCACCTTTTGGAACTTGAAGACGGTCACAGAGGCTGGAGTCATGCCTAGAAGGACTGGCAGACAAAAAGGACTTCATGCCCAGGAGTCCCATAGGGCCCTGCTCAGCATCACTGGGTCAGGAAGATCCCCTGGAGAAGGAAATGGCAACCCATTCCAGTATTCTTGCCTGGAAAAATCCCATGGACAGAGGAGCCTGGCAGCTTACAGTCCATGAGGTTGCAAAGAGTAGGGCAGAACTTAGCGACTAAACAACAATTTTGATTTGTATAAATACTAATAGGTCCCATTTATTCATCTACTTTTGTATTATCAGTGATATGTATTTAGACTTTGAAGTGGAAGCTGTGTGACTGAGATTGGGACTTGAACCCATGATCTTTTAGTTGAAATACTCATCTGGTTTCAGAACATAATGAAGCTTATTTCGGAAAGAGTTCAGTGAGAGACAAAGAGATAGGTAAAAAGTGGATTTACCTAGAGAGAAGTACATTCGACAGGAGTGCAGCAGTGTGCCGTATCAGAAAGACTGGCTCCAAAACATGGCATGGTTAGTTTTTTATGGGCTGGGTAATTTCATAGGCAAATGAGTGGGAGGATTATTCCACTATTTGGGGGAAAAGCATTTGCTGCTCAGCCGCGTGGGACTCTTTGAAGCCCCATGGACTGTAATCTGCTAGGCTCCTCAGTCCATGGATTTTCCCAGGCAATAATGGAGTGGGTTGCCATTTCCTTCTCCAAGGGATCTTCCAGACCCAGGGATTGAACCCAGGTCTTCTGCATTGCTGGCAGACTAATCTTTACCATTTGAGCCACCAGGGAAGCCCATTTTGTAGGAAGGAGCAGGGATTTCCCGGAATTGGGCCAACACCCACTTTTGGTCTTCGATGGATTTAGCCAGCTGATTTGTTACCATTGAGTTAGCCACTATCTTGGACCTATTGGGTTCTAATCAGTTTCTGGCACAAGTCCTACAGCTCTGGCATTCTTTTAAAGTTTGTGGCCTGCCTCCTCCTGTCCCCATTTAAGTTTAACTGCTAAAGTTGGAATTTCTAGCTCGGCCTTTATCAGAATCCTGAATATGTTTCTTCTTTTCTGTGCTTCACTTTAAAATGCTAACAGTAGCAACTTCTATCTCAATGTCACTGTGATAACCAAATGAAACAGTGTGTATGCTCTGCCAACTAGTTTCTGGATTCAGTTCAGTTCAATCAGTCCTATCCAACTCTTTGCGACCCCCATGGACTAAGCACACCAGGCTTCCCTGTCTTTCACTAACTCCTAGAGCTTGCTCAAATTCATGTCCATGGACTCTGTCACTGTTTCTGGATTACCAAGCGTTTAAATGGTATCTGGTCCCATCACTTTATGGCAAATAGATGGGGAAACAGTGGCAGACTTTGTTTTGGGGGGCTCAAAATCACTGCAGATGGTGACTGCAGCCATGAAATTAAAACACACTTGCTCCTTGGAAGAAAAGCTATGACAAACCTAGACAGCATATTAAAAAGCAGAGACGTTACTTTGCCAACAAAGGTCCATCTAGCCAAAGATATGGTTTTTTCCAGTAGTCATATATGGATGTGAGAGACTATAAAGAAAGCTGAGTACTGAGGCATTGATGATTTTGAACTGTGGTGTTGAAAAAGACTCTTCAGGGTCCCTTGGACTGCAAGGAGATCCAACCAGTCCATCCTAAAGGAAATTAGTCCTGAATATTCACTGGAAGGGCTGATGTTGAAGCTGAAACTCCAGTACTTTGGCCACCTGATACGACGAACTGACCCATCTGAAAAGACTCTGATGCTGCGAAAGATTGAAGGTGGGAGAAGGGGACAACAGAGGATGAGATGGTTGGATGGTATCACTGACTCAATGGACATGAGTTTGAGTAAACTATGGGAGTTGGGGATGGACAGGGAGGCCTGGCATGCTGCAGTCCATGGCGTCCCAAAGAGTCAGACACGGCTGAGTGACTGAACTGAAGCATTTAAAGAAAGTTATTGACATGTGCCCTCTACCCTCAAACTAGGTTTGGTAACCTCTCATTACAAAAGATTTTAGGAATCATCTAGGCACTCTCCTAAAGCCTGAAATTAACTTGATAAACCTATTACACCAAAGGAGTTCCCCTTTAGGCACTCCTCAAATAAAAGGAAACTTTCTCCATTTCTTCATAAACCTCCACAATAATCTGAGTGCACGCCGCACTCGCCAGGAAGCTGGCCCTGCTCCACCTGGGAATGAGAAGAAGGTTAACTCCGTACCCTGGCCCTCCAACCAGCCTTGAGTTGCTTTTCATGCTCCGTAGACATCCAGAATGGAGATAATACAGATGAGTGCCAATCCAGCCGGCAAGAAGAGCCTCCACCCCAGACGAAGATGGGCAAAAGTCGCACATCGTCAGCGAAACAGACTGTGTAGGGACAACACAAACCAGTGAAGTCCAATCTGTTCCCCCCTACTATGACCGAGCCTGCGCCAATCTAGCAAAGGCCAGGCGGCTGAGCGACGTCACGTATAACGCGCATTTTCCCACGTCTCGTCTCCGCCCCATCCTGGCCCGCCGCTGCCTAAACGCAGGCGCAGATTCGCTTCCGGGTTCCGCTCCTCCCTACCCACAATGCTCTGCAGCACCAACCTGTCGCAAAGGCCGCATTCCGGCGGCGCGTGAGCGAGTAGCTTTACGTGCGGTGCGGCGGCAACGGCGGCGCGCGTCTTCCTCCTCTTCCTACCGCGGGGCCAGAGTCCCTGAGGGAGTCCAGCTGAGCTTAAGTCTGGCCGGCGCGACCTGTCTCCGCAATGCCCCCCAAGAAACAGGCTCAGGCCGGGGGCAGCAAAAAGGCGGAGCAGAAAAAGAAGGAGAAGATTATCGAAGTGAGTACCTAGTCCCCTCCCCCACTCACGCCGCGAGTTCTCAGGAAAGCAGTCTCCCGGTTCCCCGCTCCCAGCTACTCCTGTTCGCATCTTCCGGGCCCACGTGCCCCTTGCTTTGGCTCTGTGTACCCACAGCCCCTTCTCCAGGCTCCTGCTGACGCTCGCTGCCTCTCATCGCTATAGTGACGCCGCGGGCGCCCCCGCACTCAGCCTTTGCTTCTCCGCCCCACACAGCCGCCTTCACTGACTCCCGTGCGAAACGACCCCCACCCCCACCCCAGTGCCCTCACAGGGTTGTGTCCTCTAGTCACCGAAATTGAAGAAGTTTCTAGGCTTGTGTTAGAAAAGAAAAATACGCTGAACTGTCTGGGACCACACTCTTTCTGGAAGGTCGACTTATTACGAGTCTTTGTGTTTCGTGTTTCTTTACCCATCACCTGGGAGTAGTGGTTACTTCTTTCAAGCCAACAGATTACTTCGTGGCATTTTTCGACCCACCTCTAAACTGTTTCAGGTCACATGAAGAGAGGAGATTTCTTTCATATCGTATCACACCTTCTTGTACATGACGCTTGTCACATAGTTCTGGATTAAATTAAATCGAAAGACGTTTTGAGGGAGATGAGGTTTCTTGTCACTAGCTGTGTTGTGTTGTATCTGAATTTGTTATATATTTATGTAAATTCATTTAGTTCACTGATTCTATTGCCTTTTGATGGCAGAGCGACGTTATTGACGTTCTTAAATGTTTTATATTTGTAGTCCAACGACTCTTATCAGTGAATTTCCTTAAGAGAGTGAACCAGTTTGAGATAACATAAACGTATCGTATGGACTTCTCTGGTGACTCAGTGGTAAAGAACCCGCCTGCCAATGCAGAAGACGCGGATTCAATCCTTGCCTCGGGAAGATCCCCTGGAGAAGGAAATGGCAACCTACTCCAGTATTCTTGCCTGGGAAATCCCATGGGCAGAGGGCTGGAGGGCTACAGTCCATGGGGTCGCAAGAGTCCGACGTGACTTAGCTACTAAACAAGGTATTCCTTCCCCGAATTCCTGTTATTAATCACTCTCATAATAAACAGTTCCTCGTGAGCGTTAGAAATAGTTGGAAAAGCCATGACCATTTTCCTACGTGAGATATATCTGAATAATTAATGGAGAGCTATTTCTGGAATAGTTTACTTTTCATTAGGAACACGAAAAACATGTTGGGTGTTTTGAAATGAGATATTTATTTGTAAATGATCATTTTAATATTCAGTATTTATAGCCTTGAAAAATAATAGCAGTGAAAGCCCTCAGGGTTTCATTGTATAAACCTAATCAGAACTTGTGTTTGTCAAAATTTCACAAAATTTTAGTGTGTTGATTGGATTTAACTAACATGCTTATTTAGAATTCTAGTAGCTTTGGCCAGGTTCCAGCTCTGAAGCAGAACATATTCTTACCGCCAATTTTTGCTATTTAAGAACTGTGAAGTAGCGTAGCTAGCGATTTGAAAAGTCATTGTCACCTTCACATCTGTGTCTGCTGTACCTTTTTGAACAATCTGGACTCTGGATACTTGGTAAATCTCTGGGGATGGTTGCCTCATGGCATTTGTGCTTTGTAAACCAAGAGCATTTTAGGGATGGCATTTCACTTGTTGGCTTCCTTTACTGAGGTTGAATTAACACATTCAACCATGATGCAAAGTAAAACTCACATATAGACATGGAATTAAATATTACATGACAGTTTAAGTATATGCATTATTGAGTTTTATCTGTGTACAGTCTTTATTTTTAAATAAATATTTACTTTTGTTTTAAGCAGTTGTATTTGAAAATTATAATATTCCCATAACCAAAAATGATAGCTATGGATTTATTCATTTTGTAACAAGGTTATTTTTAAGGTAAAGAGAAGAAGACTTTAGTTTCATTAATGAAGAAAAATGAAAAATAGACAGCTGTATTCTTTAGCCAAAAATATTAGAATAGTGGAATTAAGCCTTTCTGCTCACGTTTAATATATGATGAATGATTTTTTTAATAGTAAATTTTTTATAAATGGTAGTGTGCTGCTTATATTTTTACTACCACCAGAGAGGAACCACAATATTGTAAATTGTAGGTTTAAGTTTTATCATTTTTTTGTGAAACTAGATTTGTAGAGAATACTATGTTATTCAGCCTGGTTAGGGAACAGTATATTCCATTTCATCCAGAAAAGCACTTCTTTCATTTTTTTGTACCATTTGCATAATTTGAATACTGTTAATAGAAAGGCTTTTTATTATCAAAGCCTTTAAAAATTAAGATGAAGTAACTTTTTTTTAATTCTACACATTTAAAAATTTTTATATACAACTTCTAAAGGTTACTTTCCATTGACAGTTATTACAAAATATTGACAATATTCCCCATGTTGTACTTGAGCTTATCTCACACAATATTTTGTACCTCACACTCCTCCACCCCTATATTGTCCCCCGATAACTGCTAGTCTGCTTTTTTTATAATCCTTTTGTTTGTTTGTTTTGTACTTTTAGAGTCCACATATAAGTGATTTGTCTTTCTCTGTCTTATTTCACTTAGTATAATATCCTTCAGGTCCACCCATGTTGCTACAAATGGCAACAGTTATTCTTTTTTATGGCTGAGATGTATTCCACAGTATATATACCACATCTTCCTTATCTGTTCATCTGTGACGGACATGTAGGTTGCTTCCATACCTTGGCAATTGTAAATAATGCTGCTGTGAACACTGGGTTGCATGTATCTTTTCAAATTAGTGATTTGGTTTGGTTTTTTTCCTAGGTGTATACCCAGGAAAGGAATTGCTGAGTCATATAATCTGTTTTTAGTGACAGTAAAGTATACGTTGCAACAAACTTACAGTGAACATGTGGCAGTTGAAATCTGGTTCATACTGATAATTGATTTTTATTACCATAATTTTTGTGGAAAAGGAATTGTCTATATTTGACATGTGAAAGGATAATAACATTTCAGAGTCTGGTTAATTTTGGAAAGTTTATAGGCATATGACCAGAAATTTCTAAATTCACCAAAATTGATAGTTAAGTAGAACATATACTTTTAAGCAGCACTTTTGAAGAGATTTTAATAAGTGGTTGCACTACCCACCTGTCCCCTCTTCTGTACCTCTGTTGCTTCCACTGCCACTGTCTTAGACACCCACTGTAGAACAGCAGCATACATAGGTTTTTTGAGAACTTTAAGAAGTAAAAAGAGGCATGAGAGGCAGCATAATTTAATGAAAGAAGCACCAACTCGAGGCCAAATAAATCTGGGTTTGAGTTCCATATTTTGCATTAAAATTTCAAACTAGTTTAGACAAGTTACCTGACCTATCTAAACCACAATTTCTCGTTAGCAAAATAGAGCCAATTCTATCATTCCAGAACTGTGGGTTAAATGAGATGACATGTAAAGTACCTGACATATGTTCAATTAATAACAGCTGTTGTTAATTTATTACTATTAAAAGGAACTAGTTAGGGAAATTAATCAGGCTGACCTGCACTGTTTATACAGTGCTTACTTTCTGTCACATAAAATAATTAACTTATAGTGCCTGCCTTTTTTTTTTTTCTTTCCCTGTTTAAACTCCCCAAAATTTCATGAATTCATTTGCATTATAAGCATTGCTTCCCTGGTGGCTCAGACAGTAAGAATCAGCTTGCAGTGCAGGAGACCTGGGTTTGATCCCTGGATTGGGAAGATCCTCTGAAAAAGGGAGTGGCTACCCACTCCAGTATTCTGGACTGGAGAATTCCATGGACAGGGGACACTGGTTGGCTAACAGTCCCTGGGGTCACAGAGTCAGACAAGACTGAGTGACTTTCGCTTTTTTTATGAAATGAGTATATCAGAAAGGGTTATGGTTCTATTAAGCATTAATACAGTTGTCTCAAATGGCATATACTATTTGCTTTCTTTGGCTAAAATTTAATAAACTGAAATCAGCTTTGGGAAATGGTTTGTTAATGGAAAGGGGGAGATAATCTGGGTTAGGGCAGGCAAATAAAGGATGTCCAGCTAAGGCCTTGTAGCAGCAAAGAAGTAGTAATTGAGACTTAGAGGGACAGGATCCAGGTGTGTAAAGGATGGAGAAAGAAGTGATTCTTGTTGCCAGTGAAAAACTTCAGCTAATGTCAACTGTTTATTGCTTGAAGCTGGATTAACCAGAAGCAAAATATCCATCGCACAGATGGACAGAAAAATATATACTAAGAGTGCATGTGGGGATGAAACTGAGGTAGAACAGTGCTGGCCTTTGTTCACACTGGTGAACAAAAGGAGGACTCCAGTTATCTTTGAGCACTCTTTATTATTGACCTGCCCTCACACCCTCCTTTTTTCAAATATCTTAATTTAAGATGTAGAGGCTGGTCTGTAAAAGAAGGATTACTTAAGGGTAAGAAGAAGAGGGAGAAAGTGTCAGTTTTAAGTCAGGTTTGGAGTTCACTAAATATTAAGGCTTTTGAAGCCTCTGGGAGCCATCCTTTTAAAATTACTGCCTGATCTCTAAACTCCTTTGTATTTTATTTCCCATGCCTGAAACACACAGTGTTCCTTCCTTATCACCTTACCTTTGGAACCTTATTAATCTAATGAGAACCACTATTTCCCTAGAGTTGAGTGTAACCTCTAGTCTCCCATCTACTATCCCTCGACCCTTAAATCCAGGTTAATCTTGAGATAAGGGTTCTCCTATATTGAAGAAGGGAGAGGGAGGCTTTTAAGTATTCCAAATTGCAAACTACCCTGTTTTCAAGAGGTACTGTTGGTGTATCAGGTCCACAGTAGTATTCAGAAAACTTTGTGTGCCAACTGTCCCTATAACTTAACTGGTTTCTCTGGGAAGTAGTTTTTCATGGAAAGAACAAGAATTCCGCTTAAACTCAAATAATACCTGAACCAGACACAGATCTCAGTGTTTGGTGGAAAGAAAGGAAGAGAAGCAAGGCATCTACAAGTGATAAATTTTACACAGCTCCTTTAATTTCCTCACTGAAATAAGTAAGATGAACCTTTTTGCATTTGAAGAAAGAGAAACAGGTTAAATAACTTGCCCAAGGTTGTTACTAAGGCAGCAAGTGGCAGAGTTAGAGTTTTGGTTCCCGAGTCCTTCCCTGTTAACCACTGTGCTCCACCTCCTTGTAGTAAGTTTTGACTTGCCCTGCAGTCCTGAGATGCTAGTTAAGTTGTGACCCACTCTACAAACAAGAAAACTGGCAAAGAAGGTGATTTGTCCAGTTCTGTTTGGTACTGGAGCTTAGGCACTGTTAACTCCAGAGGTTATACTCTATAAATCATTACACTGTACAGCCTGCCCCTTATTAGCAGTGTTACTTCAAAAGAATTGAGTTTCAGTATTCACATTCACAGAATGAGATGATATGATCTTTAAGAGGATTCAATAAAGTTATATATTTGAGAGTTTATATTTAGTGAATGCTAGATGTAAGTAAGTGTCCTATATCTCTGGAAAAAACAATAATTTCCAAGTTCTAATTAGAGACTTTCAAAATACAACTCATTCATTCTCTCTTTAGACTGGTTAATTATGTGCTAATGCAGTGTAATTAAACCTGGAAAACTGTTTTTCTTCTGGGATCTGGAGCCTATACACCTCTACCAGAAGCTTTTGTCATGAGTACTTACTTTCTAGTTGGCAGCACCCCTTAGAGAACTTTTTTCTTTCCTAAATCTTTATATATCAGTACCTATCTCTCTATTTGGCCTTGCTTAATTCTTAGTTTGCTTCTCCTCTGTATTAATACAGAAAGCATGAACTGAACCCCAGACAGGCTCTTCTCTGGTGAGGCATGTGTAGATGGGGTTGCACTTTCATGCTCAGTTCAGTCGCTCAGTCGTGTCCGACTCTTTGCGACTCCATGAATCGCAGCACGCCAGGCCTCCCTGTCCATCACCAACTCCGGGAGTTCACCCAAACTCATGTCCATCGCGTCAGTGATGCCATCCAGCCATCTCATCCTCGGTCGTCCCCTTCTCCTGCCCCCAATCCCTCCCAGCATCAGAGTCTTTTCCAATGAGTCAGCTCTTCGCATGACGTGGCCAAAGTACTGGAGCTTCAGCTTTAGCATCATTTCTTCCAAAGAAATCCCAGGGCTGATCTCCTTCAGAATGGACGGGTTGGATCTCCTTGCAGTCCAAGGGACTCAAGAGTCTTCTCCAACACCACAGTTCAAAAGCATCAATTCTTCCACGCTCAGCCTTCTTCACAGTCCGACTCTCACATCCATACATGACCACAGGAAAAACCATAGCCTTGACTAGACAGACCTTAGTCGGCAAAGTAATGTCTCTGCTTTTGAATATGCTATCTAGGTTGGTCATAACTTTCCTTCCAAGGAGTAAGTGTATTTTGATTTCATGGCTGCAGTCACCATCTGCAGTGATTTTGGAGCACAAGTCTGACACTGTTTCCACTGTTTCCCCATCTATTTCCCATGAAGTGATGGGACCGGATGACATGATCTTCATTTTCTGAATGTTGAGCTTTAAGCCAACTTTTTCACTCTCCTCTTTCACTTTCATGCTAGTAATACTTTAATCTGAGGTTTTCCATCCCTTCATGAGACCTCATTTTTTTGTAAAAGGGAAGTACTTTATGGCATTTCACACCTGGTTGAAACTGAACCCCAGACAGGCTCTTCTCTGGTGAGGCATGTGTAGATGGGGTTGCACTTTCATGCTCAGTTCAGTCGCTCAGTCGTGTCCGACTCTTTGCGACTCCATGAATCGCAGCACGCCAGGCCTCCCTGTCCATCACCAACTCCGGGAGTTCACCCAAACTCATGTCCATCGCGTCAGTGATGCCATCCAGCCATCTCATCCTCGGTCGTCCCCTTCTCCTGCCCCCAATCCCTCCCAGCATCAGAGTCTTTTCCAATGAGTCAGCTCTTCGCATGACGTGGCCAAAGTACTGGAGCTTCAGCTTTAGCATCATTTCTTCCAAAGAAATCCCAGGGCTGATCTCCTTCAGAATGGACGGGTTGGATCTCCTTGCAGTCCAAGGGACTCAAGAGTCTTCTCCAACACCACAGTTCAAAAGCATCAATTCTTCCACGCTCAGCCTTCTTCACAGTCCGACTCTCACATCCATACATGACCACAGGAAAAACCATAGCCTTGACTAGACAGACCTTAGTCGGCAAAGTAATGTCTCTGCTTTTGAATATGCTATCTAGGTTGGTCATAACTTTCCTTCCAAGGAGTAAGTGTATTTTGATTTCATGGCTGCAGTCACCATCTGCAGTGATTTTGGAGCACAAGTCTGACACTGTTTCCACTGTTTCCCCATCTATTTCCCATGAAGTGATGGGACCGGATGACATGATCTTCATTTTCTGAATGTTGAGCTTTAAGCCAACTTTTTCACTCTCCTCTTTCACTTTCATGCTAGTAATACTTTAATCTGAGGTTTTCCATCCCTTCATGAGACCTCATTTTTTTGTAAAAGGGAAGTACTTTATGGCATTTCACACCTGGTTGCTGTATGCAGTCGTCATCTCCGTCACTTTACCATTAACCTTTTTTTTCTTCTAATTGGATTGTGTATTAAACTCTATAAAACAAAGGAAGCCAACCATATTTTTTAAAGAATACAGAGAATATCAGCTTGTGTATGCCACTTACTACCTTTTTTTATATGCATAGGCTGTAGGAAATTCATGTAGAATTTTGTAACATAATGCAATATTAAAGCATAGGCATTTAAGTAGGGAAACTGAAGTTTTGCTATATGGATGGATATAGATGAGATGAACAAAGAGCTGTTTCCCAATGAGAAATAATCTTTTAGAACTAAAATCCTCTTGAACTTTGTGATCTTGAGAGCATTGAAAGATATGTTTTATTTCTTTTTTCCACTTCCAGTTCGCATATATATGTAAGTATTCTCTACCTATAATAACTTTCTTCTCACTACCCTGTCCCTTCCCTTAGAAATAACATCTAGAATAAAGACTTTAAAATAGCCACTTAATTTATTTCAAATTGAATGCCTCTCAAAAGATCTCAGGTGAATTTAAGACCTTTTTGCCTCTTTCTTCCTTTTGGAAACTCACTTGTAAACAAGAATATGAAAGAAATCCAAATTCTGACTTGAAATTAGGAGACATCTATAATTTTGAACCTCAGCATACAAAAACTGATAGTGGATGGATGATGAATTGGTTAACTGATCTTGTAGAACAGCATTTGGGCCTGAGTGTCCTTGGTTAACTGATCTTGTAGAACAGCATTTGGGCCTGAGTGTCCACCTAGGAGTGTGCCATTGAGAAGTAAGTGGATTTGCTCCGCAAAATTTTGCAGAAGCTCAGCCATGGCACGTACTAGGTAATGCAGAAGGCAAGTGATTGAAAATTGAGGGTTTAAAGTACAGAAGTAGCTGATATTTTTTATTTATTACCCCTGCAAGAAAGAGGATGGAGGTAAATCAGGAGGCCTCTCTGCTTCTGTAACTAGGCACAAATAATGTGGGAGGCATGGTTAAAATGTGAGCCTGAAAAAAGCCACTAAGGTGTCTATGTAGTAAACTAAGAGACACCTTCTCCTACCTGCTCTCTTTTCCAGTCCTCTAGCCAGGCTTCTTGTGTCCTCACTGAAAGATCCTTCTCAAGAGAAAGAGAAAAGACAGGAAAAAAGACTTTCAGATACCAGTGTTGGGTGGTTTCCTGATAGGCTTTTCACCTTGGGGTGAAGCTCACTCAGTCTAGCCTCCTGTGTTACTTTCCTAGGGTTCTCATACAAATTACCACAAATTGGGTGACTTGAAAAAGCAGAAATTTATTCTCTCACAGATACAGAGGCTAGAAATCTGAAATCTGGTACAGGCAGGACGGTGCTCCCTCTGAAGACTAGGGAAGAATTTCCTCTTGCCTTTTCCTAGTTTCTGGTGGCTTCCAGCTGTCTCTGGCATTCCTTGGCCTGGAAGCTGTATTACTGTAATCTCTCTGCCTCTTTCTGCACATTGCCTTCTCTCTAAACCTGTTTACTCTTTTTTTCTCTTATAAAGATACTAGTCATTGGATATGTAATCCAGTGTGTCTTCGTCTTAATTTATTATAGCTCCAAAGACCTTTTTCCAAATAAAGTCACCTTCTGAGGTCTGGGTAGGCATGAATCTGGGGGGACACTCTTCATCCTACTACAGCGTAAGTAGTCAAAGACTATCATGTAGTGCACATAATGCGCATTCCACAAGTGATGGCTGCTATTAATAGCTTTCCCAAAGTACTATTTGATATATTCCAAATTTAAAGTGTTGCTTTTTAGTTAGGAATACTTCAATTTTAATATTTCCACTTTAGCAACAGCTAGTAATGCATGCATTTTAAATTTGAGTTCTTTAATTGTTTAGAGAGGATAGTTCTATTACCCAAGAAACCAATTCAGAACTTAATGTATCTGCTTATGCAGTATTCCCCAAAATGTGTTAGTAGTAAGTTCATGATCCCTCATTTTTTGCTGAGAAAAATGCTTTCTGAGGTAAAGTAAGATTTAGAAGATTTAGGATGCCTGCCTTCCCTCGTTTTCAGATATCCTGTGCGACTGGGAGAAAATACTTACAAACCACATATCTGAGAAAAGATTAGTATCTTAAATATATTAAGAATCAAAACCCAACAGTAAATCAATCCAATTAGAAAATGGACAAAAGACATGAAAAGATCTTTCACCAGAGGGTACACCGATGGTCACTTAGCTCATGAAAAGATGCTCAACGTCATTGTCCGCTAGGAGAAGGCAAACTAAAATCAATGAGATTATCATTACATGCCTGTCCGAATAGTAAAATAAAAAATCATGACAACACCAAGTGTCAGTGAAGGTACAGAGAACTGAATCACTCCTATGTGCCGATGGGAATGCAAAATGGTACAGCCTCTATGAATTAGAAACCCTGTTGAATAAGCATTTTCCTACTTATTTGAAAGTGAAGTCACTCAGTCGTTTCCAGCTCTTTGTGACCCCGTGGACTGTAGCCTACCAAGCTCTTCCGTCCGGGGATTCTCCAGGCAAGAATGCTGGAGTGGGTTGCCATTTCCTTCTCCAAGGGATCTTCCCGACCCAGGGATTGAACCCGGGTTTCCCGCATTGGAGGCAGACACTTTAACCTCTGAGCCACCAGTTGAACTAATTATCCTGCTGTAACAACTCTACATATCCTGTAATACTGATATTCTAAAACAATTCAGAAAAAGCATCATAGACACAAGTTTAATGATGATAGTTACAAGTATGTATTGAATCCTAATGTATCGTTAATATAAATTGCTAACATATTTCAATATTGTTTCTCATTTAGGACAAAACTTTTGGTCTGAAGAATAAGAAAGGAGCAAAGCAACAGAAGTTTATCAAGGCTGTCACTCATCAAGTTAAATTTGGTCAACAGAATCCACGTCAGGTAAGTAACTTAAATTTCTGCATTTTCTTCATATGTAATACAACATTGTTGCAGATAAAAATGTTTGGTGCTATAATTGTGTTTCAAAACAGAATCCTACTCTGTAAACTTACCTGCATCTTGTCTTGGTTACTCAGCAATCAATATCTTCTAGATATTCTTTCAAACCATTTTTATATAGCTCTAATTTATTCTAATGGCTGCATACTGTTCTATGATGTGGATGTCTATATCCATCTTTTCACTCTTTATAAGTAATCACTTTGTTTCCAGGTTTCTGACTTTAAGAACAGTTCTACAAGAAATTCTTTTGTACTGGTGTTTTTACGTGCATTTGTGCTTTTTATTTATGTAGCATAAATTATGTGGTGACACATTTCTAAATAAAGGGAAATGAACTTCTGATTTTAAAAAGTTTGCCTGATCAGTCTTCATAGAGATTGTAATACTTCACATTTTCATTTGTAGTGCATGAGTTATACGTACTAAAGCTCTTTTTAATGTTTTCCAATCTGATTAAGTATAAAGTGATACCTCATTTTTCTTTTCCTTATTCCTAGTGAGTTTGAAAACTTTCTTAAGCTTTTTGACTGTCTGAGTCTGTACTTCTTTGACTTTTCTATTCAGATCCTTTGCTTTTTTGGTTTTTTGTCTTTTCATTGGCAATTTGTAAGAGAGATATAGATAATTTGTGATGTTTCTGTTACATTTTGCTGTGCAACAGTTTTTGTACTGTCAGATATGTCTAGCTTTTCTTTTATATGGTCGAAGAGGTCTCCCCTGCCACTAGATTATGTGTTTTTTGGGGGTTTTTTTTTAGATTATATGTTTATCCTAGATTTTTTTTCTGACTATTTACAGTCTATAATTTATCATATAAATTGATTTTGCATGATATTTCCTTTCAAATAAATAGCTAGCATCATTTATCGCACTGAATTGAAACATCCCTATTGACATATATTAAAGTCTCATGTACATTCAGATCTATTTCTAGATTCTCTTTTCTGTCTTTCCCTAAACGAGTACTGCATCGATTTTGATTATAGTGGCCCAGTAACATATTCTGTTAGCTGATAAGGCAAGTCCTTTCCTCTAAGATGTTACTCCTTTTCTGTTTTTCTTGGGTGTTCTTAGGTATTTATTTTTCCAGATGAATTTTGGAATTATTTTTATCAATTGACAACTCATTCAAAAAACTTTAGACACATTTTCTTCAAATCTCTGTATTCTCGTTTCTTTTTTTTTATGTAGATCTTTCGCTGTGAATTTAGGATTTTATAGACACAGACATTTATTTTAAAAAGTACTTTTTTCACCACCATATCTCCTTTTCCTTAATTTGGAAACACTTTTTTTTCCATCTGAGAATACCAGAATATATATTCATAAGATGGTTAACTTCTATCACTGATTCTGTCTACAGATTAGTACTTCCAGCACTTTTCTTTCTCTTATACACGGTTTGACTCAAGAGCCAAAAGCTTGATCTTCTACATTGCTGACTTAGTAGCCTGGTCTAATAAAAATGTATGCTCAGGCTTTGGAATCAGATCTGCTTGAACATGCATCCCTCTATCTTATTTTTTTAATGATCTTAAATTTGTCTGACTCTTTGCGACCCCATGGACTTTAGCCCACCAGGCTCCTCTGTCCATGGGATTCTCCAGGCAAGAATACTGGAGTGGTTGCCATTTCCTTCTCCAGATATTTAATGACACTGGTCTTCAGTTTGTAGTACAGTGAAAGGTCAGTTACCCTTGTAGGGTTTCTGTGATAGTTAAATGAGACGATAATGTAAATCTTCTGGCATAATGTAAGGATTCATTTCAAACATATTTCCTCTTCCTGTTTTTTCTTCCAGTGGGAAGTATATTGACTGGTAATTTAAAATTTCATCAACCTGAGAAAACCATAAAATGTCTTGTGGACTTGAGAGTACTTTCAGTAATACATTTTTTATAATCTCTTGGGTAACTGGCCTTTTATCTGTGAACTTGAGGTATCTAACCACCATACTTAACACTGGAAATGAGCAGCAGTCTTACTGTTAGAGCCAGGCAAAGATCCTTCCCCCACCTCCACTCCCACCAAACCCTGTGCTGCAGAGGATGACCCTACTTTATGTCTCTTCTAGACATGTTTCTCCCCACACCAGCTCAGGGCCTCAAAGTCCCTTACCTGAGTCCATCTTAGGATATACTTCACTGCCTGTGTGGCTGAAGTAGTCACAGAGAGGGTATGTGCTGGGAGTATGGGCAGAGGCTGGATCAAACCATGTCCTCCTCTGCTCCTTCTGTCTCCCCGTACACATGTGGTGGGATGAAACTCGGGGTAGAAAGAGGAGCAGCCAGGGATTGATTCTTGCTTTACTGCCGTGCTCCCTGTGGAACTCCATGAAACCTGAGTGTTTTAAATTTGAACCTGCTCTTCCATGTCACAAGGTATATTTGTAAAGTAGACGTACAAACCATACTTTATTTAACAATAGTTTGATATCTAACATAAATACTTGCAAAAATGGTTCTGGTCCCCACAAACGTCTGATACAAAGAATACTTTTATTAAAAATAAAGTAACTTAAATTTTTATTTTTAGAAAAGTTTTCTCATTGTTCTGTTTTAACACATCTGACCACATCATCAAAGCCAGGATTTAGAATGTCTTTAACCCTATTATAATACTCAGCCAGTTCTTTCCTAAAATTTCCTTTCCCTTTAATACTTTTTTGTCCTGGATTTCTACTTATTTCTTTGATGTTTCTTTGTTCCTTTAATAGGCTTTTTAGGTTCTTTTGGCTTGTTTAATATTGATATTATTCAGGGTACTGTTCTCTGCTCTCATACTTTTTTATGGTGCCTGGGCATAATCTCATACACACCCAAAGTTTATTATCTGTAAGCAGCTATTTCTAAAATCTTTATCTCAAAGCAGACTTCTGTCCAGGAGTCAAGATCCATGTCCAGCTGCCTTCTAAATAATTCTACCTTTCTGCCCTGTCAGCATCTCATACCAAGTATGTCTAAAACTGAGCTCATCTCCACCTCCTGCCATGAAACCTGTTCCTCCTGTATCCCCAGTCTTGTTTGGCATCACTAACCATACAAATGATAATCCTAGACTCCTCCCTTTTCGTGATACTTCATGTCTAGTCAGTCACTTAGTCCTAACAGTTTTACCTCCTTAACAGCTTTCTTCCACATTTTGTCCATCCTTGATACTAATGCCTGTTTTAAGTGCCTATGCTTTCTTGGCTACAGCAATTACATTAGCCTCCTAATTTTCCTTGCCTTATTCATGAACTCCTTTCAGTTCACTCTTCATAAAGTTGTTATTGTGATCTTTATGAAATGCAGTCTGATTGTGTCACTGGCTTACTTTAAACTCTTGAATCTCACCCTGTCCACCTGTTGATACAGTCAACATTTTTCATTGATGTCTATCATACCTGATACATCTTTGCATTGGTTGGAGCTTCTGTTTCTGCATTTCTTGCTTATTGAAAGAATTCATCCATAAAGTATTAGCTCAGTCTAATTTTCTTAGACGTATAAGCATTCTTTGTTTCCAGAGCACCGTGTATTATATTACAGTTGCTGACATGTCTGTCTTCCCACTAGATTCTGAGCTTCTTTAAATAAGCATCTTTGTCTTTTCATCTTTGTATTCCCTGTCATCTAACATAGGACCTGACATATAAATGTTTGGATGAAACCTCTAATCATATTAGGTATGTAAATTGTGTGCCTGGAACTACGTTATATGTCATGTTTGTTTTGTTTTGTTTGGTCTCCCACATTGACCTAGCCCAGTGTTTTTCCCAAGGGTACTTACAGGTATTTGGGTTGGTGCAATTCTTTATTTGTGTGGGACTGTGCATTTTAGGATGTTTATATCTCTGATCTTCAGAATGCACCTACTTATTTCTGGGAAGTAGGTTGTTGTCACAAGAAGAAATTCCCAGGTGAGAACCATTTGCTAAAAATGCTGGGCATGTAGCATATGCTTAATAAATGCTATTGCTGTAAGCTTTTAAAGACGCTCTTAACTTGGCATGGTACCATGTATAGGTTTTTTTTTTTATAAGAGTCAATTGCTCTACAAGATTTAGCAATTTCATTTACTAGTTTGACACACCACTTAATGTATACTGGAAGGCCATTGTAACATTGATATTAAGAAGTAAGAACTATATACATGTAATGTGATTGTCTTTGTTACGTCAGTGATATAGATATTACTGTGTAGTGAAAACAGTTTTATTATATTACATCAAATTTATATATCATGCCTGGTAATATTATAGGTAGCACAAGTGAAGCTGAAAAGAAGTTGAAGAAAGATGACAAGAAGAAAGAATTGCAAGAGCTAAATGAGTTGTTTAAACCTGTAGTTGCTGCTCAAAAAATAAGTAAAGGTAAACTTTAAATTTCAAAGTGTTTTTACCAATGTAATTCATATTTGAAAACTCTTAAATGTTTTTGTCAGTTGTATATGCTGTGAAAATAATACTCTGTCAAAATTATCTATGCTGATTCTTATTACTCCTTTTTCATATGTGCATGGCCGTATCATACAACTGTTAAATCCAGCCATTAGCTCCCCACGCCGCATAAGAGAAAACTTTTAAGGATTTTGGCAGTCTACTAGTTGATTTATAATCTCTGATCTTTGGTAGTAGACAAAACAAACCTGTGGTTATAAAAACTGCAAATCCCAAACTCTTGGCACTGCAAGTACATTTATATTTATATTTCTCTTTTGCCTCTTACCTCATTGACTCCAACTAGACAAGTAACTATAGAATAACATATGCGCCTACTTGGTTTCCTACCCCTTTGCTCTCTTTTTTGATAAGAATAAAGGAATCAAATACAGATATAATATACTATAGAAAGAACCTCAAAGAAATGTCTTAATATTCACCTATGTGTGTGATATTTCCCTTCACACCAGTGAACAGAAAATAACAAATTAACCAAAAGTAATTATATCTTAGAAAGAAGCTGTACTTTGTTATCTGGCAATTTTTAATGTAAATACTATGTGCTATTTGACTTTAGGTGCAGATCCCAAATCCGTAGTATGTGCATTCTTCAAGCAAGGACAGTGTACTAAAGGAGATAAGTGTAAGTTCTCTCATGACTTGACTCTGGAGAGAAAATGTGAAAAGCGAAGCGTTTACATTGATGCAAGAGATGAAGAACTTGAAAAAGGTATTTTTTTTAAAGATACATTCTTAAAGTAAATTTATTTTGATTTGTTGTTACTAAAATATTTTAGTAGCTTGAAGACCATTTCAGTCTTAGTAGAACTGTGTTTGTCCTGAAAAATAGTTATTGTTTTTTGTAAAATTTGAATTTATAATGTTATGGCCTTTGATTAAGTAAATGAAGATATTTAAAAACTAGTGGCTTGTTTTGTATTTGTCTTTCACACTTTGTTCTAGTACTACCTTCTCATTTGCCTGACTTACTTCGATTTGGTGAAAATCTCACAACACTTTATTCTTATCTTTGGTGTTTTAAAGGAAATGTGTTAGGTCATTAGTTTTATAATACGGCTTTCTTGTGTAAGGATATATGCAATGTAATTTGGGGACAGTAAACAAAATTAACAGTATTCAGTCTCCACATCTCTCTCTTTTTAGATACTATGGATAATTGGGATGAGAAAAAACTGGAAGAAGTTGTGAACAAGAAGCACGGTGAGGCGGAAAAGAAAAAACCAAAAACTCAAATAGTATGTCCTTTTCTTGAATTGAGTTGTTTTGGTATTTATCATTAGGGAGAGTTATGTGGCAAAATATTTCTGCTCTTTTCTACTAGATTATTATTTAAGTGACTGGATCTTTTCATAAAGTGATCAGGCTTTGTGTTTGGAATATACAAGTGTCAGTTATACATAATTCTTGGTCAAAAGTGACTTGAAAATCATGTGACTAAAGTTCTTCAAATGCTATTTTCTGAGATGGTTTTACTTTCTTAAACATGGATGAATACACGTTTTCATATAAGAATTCTTAACTTTTTGTGCAAAACAAATGGAGGGAGAACTGTTAAACTACTCTGTCAAATTCATAACTTACTCTGTTTTAATGGTAGAGAGACATTTACTCATAAAGGTAAAAATATTATTACATATGAATTGCAAAATGAGTTTTTGGTACATAATGGTTCTAGTATCATTCCAGGAAATACACTTTTACAAATCAGAGCTTTATTTCTCAGATGCTACATTCATGTCCACATACTCATTCTGGACTATATTTATAAGTGAAAAACCTTGCTGTGTTAGAAAAATTTGAAATATTGTTTTTATCTCTTATCTCTTATCTCTTAGCTTTTTAGGAAAAGAATTTGCTTATTAATTTTTCCTTCCTATTTGTGACTGTAATTTCAGATAATTGAAACAATGTTTGTATTTTTACTGCATATGGTTAGTTTTTAGAAAAGATCAAACAGAAACAAAGTTATTGGTTTTATTTTCTTGTAACCATTTTAAATTTCTCATATTTAGAAACCACTCTTTGGATCCCATTTACAAAGACTAAATGGCAGCAAATCCTTTTGTATAACTCAATTTAGAGCATTGTCAAAAATAAATATTTTATACACATCCTCTCTAAAGGAAAGTTACCATTGTATTAGATACTTTAAGATTAATGTATATTTACATTTCTGTACACAAGGTACTGTACCTAAGTGGTTAGCTTAAAACAGATGTGAATTGAATGTACCTGTTCCATATACCTAAGCATTTACCTTGGAAACGGACCACACTGAGCCACTACTTGTGTGTTAATAATACTGTCTCTCTAGGTGTGCAAGCATTTCCTTGAAGCTATTGAAAACAACAAATACGGCTGGTTTTGGGTATGTCCTGGAGGGGGTGATATTTGCATGTATCGTCATGCACTTCCTCCTGGATTTGTCTTGAAAAAAGATAAAAAGAAAGAAGAGAAAGAAGATGAAATTTCATTAGAAGATCTAATTGAAAGAGAGGTAACTGGTATCTTTTTCCTACCATAAAACTCTATAGCAGTACTGTGAAATTCTAATATTTACCACTTGGGGGCAACAATAGCATGTTATGAAAGGGAAAAATGATACGAATTTTTCTCAAAACTTCCTTACTTTTTATTTGATTGCTCTTACATGTCAAAAATGTAAACCTAGCCATAATCATTATATTAATTTTAGGATTGTGAAACAGTTTTTTTAAGTGCTAGCCACTGGCTTATCAAATAAATTGTTTTCATAAGATTCATATACTGGTACATCAATTCATGAAAATGCTTAGTATTCAGATTGAGGTTTTAGATGTTTTCCTTGATGTCTTTATTTTTTCACCATTTTACCTAGTTATTTATTGGTTATTTAACATGTGAAAGGCGACAACTCCACTACAGCTTTTCAAGTGTGTTTCGTCACTCTTGGACTCAAGGACTCTTCATCTGCTCATTTCTGTTTCAGCACAAGAATTTTATCCTTTGAGCTAGCAGATAGGTTTACTGAGTCAACAGATAAGACTCCTGGCAATGACATGAAAATGTTGAGATTATTGGAAATATTAGATTTAAGGTTGTGTGCTTCAAACAGTATCCATTTTGCATTGCTTTGGCTGGTCTAAATATATTTTCGTAAATGTCTAACTTTGAAGTTATATACATTTGTTCTTGAAAGGATTTGGTGTCTCACACAGGAGGCAATATATTGTGATAAAAAATGTAGACTTAGAATCAGATATATTTGGAGTTATTTTTATCCTAGTTCTGCTACATATTAGCTAAAACCTCATCTTTGAGAATCACAAATGAAACTTGGATGTATTGCTGCTTTTCCTATTTCTTGTTTTCAACAATTGACTTTAACACCATTTCTCCTGACAAGTTTTACTCACCTTCGATTTTGAAAAGACATCTAGCTCAGAATAATATATTTTTAATGTTTAGAAATGTTTGTGGACAATCATTTTGCTCCTTGCCATGTAAAGATAAAACAGTTAACTCCATATTTAATGTCTTCATAACAGTCATAGTAAGGACTTAATTAAACTAAGAGAAAATGATTAGATATTATCATAGATAACTTTAGGGGGAGAATATTAACTTTTTTATCTTTGCAGCGTTCTGCCCTAGGTCCAAATGTTACCAAAATCACTCTAGAATCTTTTCTTGCATGGAAGAAAAGAAAAAGACAAGAAAAGATTGATAAACTTGAGCAAGATATAGAAAGAAGGAAAGCAGACTTCAAAGCTGGGAAAGCATTAGTGGTATGTCCCAAAATCCTAAATAGGTTTTCTATTCTCTCTTTTATTTTATAATTTCTATATTATAGAAGATTTTATCTCTATTTAATTATGTATATGTCTAAAGTCAATGACCAGCAGAGATTTCCCTGGAGTCCAGCAGTGAAGACTCCGCACTTCCACTGCCAGGGGCATGGGTTCAGTCCCTAATGGAGGAACTAAAATCCCACATGCTGTGCAGGACCGCCAAAAAAATAAAGGCTTTTTAAAAATAAATCAGTGACTAAGAAATATTTGAAGTTTGTCCTGAGTTGATATATGTGTGTATTTGAATAGATCAGTGGTCGTGAGGTGTTTGAATTTCGTCCTGAACTGGTTGATGATGATGATGAGGAAGCAGATGATACCCGTTACACCCAGGGAACAGGTGGTGATGAGGTAAGAACGAAGCTTTGGCACTTCATCTTCTCATGTTGATTGAGAGAAACAATAGAGAGTGACAACAGAGCAGTCTAGTTAAGAGTACTAACTTGGAGGACTCGGTTCAAATCCCTACTCTACCCTGGGAATTAGCTGCACCCTAGGGCTCCACTCTGATCTGTAATACTGCCATAGTGATAATCCCTTCAGTCACAAAGGACTTCTGAGAATGAAGTGAGTTAGTGAGTTCATATTTGTTTATACAACTTGGGACAGTGCCTAATATAGTGTTACATGCTTGAGTGTATTAGCTGTAAAATGTTTTACTCACCCTCTCAAAGGTTTTTGTTTAATACTTTATAGTAAAAAATTATGAGACAGAGACACTAAAAAGTACAGAGAAGGGAGCAGAAGACAGCAGCAGTATTATTGGTATAGATAAACTTAGTATTAATATTTTAACTATTAACTATATTGTTTAATAAAATAGCTTTTGATTTTTCATATGATTATCATAAAATTCTGACTTCTGCCTTTGAGTTAAAAGATTAAAATATATTGTATATGTAAAACTGTGATGTCAAGAAGAAATGTCAAGTATGATATTTCTATTCCTTTCTCAAAAAATGTATAAAAGAAGTAAATTTTGGCAGTAGTCATTTGTTTTCATTTGGCACTATTTAATTTTCTGTCATTAAGATAAATGTCAGAGGTAAAGGGCAAGTAATTTATGAAAACTATTTTTATTAGTAACATCCTTTTCTATGTGTTTTTAAAGGTTGATGATTCAGTGAGTGTAAATGACATAGATTTAAGCCTGTACATCCCAAGAGATGTAGATGAGACAGGTATTACTGTAGCCAGTCTTGAAAGATTCAGCACATATACTTCAGAAAAGGATGGTAAGTATGCTAATTTTTGTGTAATTCTACAAAATAAGAAACTGTCTAAAGGAGATTAGACCAGTCTTGGCAAACTTAGATGGCTGCAAGTACCAGACCAGTAACAATAAATGTATGATTTGGCTGAATATAAAAGTAGTAAATAGTGGAGGCTGTGGAAATGAGTGGCTGGTTGGATATTGAAGCCATTAACTAAAACTTGAAGGGAATGAAAATGAGTTTAGACATTTAACTAATGAGTTCAGTTTGGGAGCACATGAATATGAGATATTTTGGTTATCAAAAGTGGTGTTGTCTAGGATACTATGTAGACATTCCCAGGAGGAAAAGGTTTGAAAGTCATCTACATTCATAGCTAACAGTGAATGATTTCATCCAGACACAATACATAGGATAAGAATGTTCTAGAACAGACTGCTGAAAACATTAATGTTTTAGAGTAGTAGAAAGGAAAAAGCTTGAGAAAGTTACTGAGAAGAACAGAATTTCAGGAAGATTAAGTCGGATGAGACTTAGAAATAATTATGACTAGGGAAAGAATTGTAAGAATAGAGTACACAGTTTTCATTGGGACTACAGTGGTAGGAATGAGGAGAAAAAGTGAATATAAATCACTCACTTTTAAGAACTTTTAGAGGGAGACATGGTCATGAGAGAAGGGTCTTTTAGAATATGGGAAATCTAAATATTATCTGTTGGCCAGAGAAAAAGGATCTGAAAAAGACAGAAAAATTGAAGATGAAACAGTAGATATAGAATCAAAATTCTGGAACTGTAAGTAGTTAACTTCAATTAAGAACAAGAATGGAAGGGAGGCTGACTTACATATATTTGGAAATAAAAGATTGCTAATACAATTTATATCTTAAGTGTGTTTGAGTGAGAATTAAAAGTTTGGCACAGTTGCTGTGAAAGAAAAGGGTAGACAAAAGTTGAGAGGGGAAAAAAAGCTAAACCTTATTTTTACACTGAAGGAATAAGTTATAACTGGAAAAACTGGCCTGCCCTCCTGAGATTTGAGAATGCTGTCAGGCTATTATCTTAATGCCAATTGCAAACTAATTTGCTCCTTTTAAAAGTAGGGCTTTGGTGGTAATAGGCACAATTGCAAGTACCTCAGAGGTTTTAATTCCTAAGAATTTGTCATCAGAGATGTATGAAATAACTTTAAGCTATTGAAAATTCTCTTCTGTTCATTATTGGTGTCATTGAACAAGAAAGGGAAGCATTTTTGTTTTGTCAGTCATAATAACTATACCCCAAAAGAAGTAGCTACACAGCCCCAGGGTTTTTTTTCCCCACAATTTGATGACAAATGTTCCTGTATTTATACCACTACAACTCATGTGACTTAACTACTATTTATAAAACCAAAAACTCAGTAGCTGCTTGGATCATGAACATTTTCTAGATCACATGATCATTTATCAAAATACATGGAAGTTGACTTAAAAACCTAATTGTTGGGTCATGTAGAGAATACAGAATTGTATAAGATAAATCTTGCCCTCAGACATACGAACCATTGAACAATCAGCTGTCTTCAGTGAAAGACATATTTTATAGTAGGTTTAGAAAAGTGATACAGATAAGCTCAAAAAAAGAAAAATCAGTTCTTATTAGAGTAATCTTAAGGAAGGCTTTCATGGAAAAAGGAAAAGAAGTATATCAGTCTGTAACTATTCCTGATGGACTAGTGTTTTCTTTTTCTAGGCCTTATTGATTTTAATTTTTATTTTTAGAAAACAAATTAAGTGAAGCTTCCGGAGGTAGGGCTGAAAATGGTGAGAGAAGTGATTTGGAAGAGGACAATGAAGGGGAAGGACAGGAAAATGGAGCCATCGATGCTGTTCCTGTTGATGAAAATCTGTTTACTGGGGAGGATTTGGATGAACTAAAGAAGAATTAAACACACTTGATTTAGCAGAATGACACCAAACAAGTCAATGAAAAAATTGAGCCAGCTCAGCAAGAGTTGAAATTGACTACATTAATTTTTTCCACCTAAAACTCTTCAACAGGATGTTTGTTTCTCATGCTGATTCTGGAGGGCTTAGTTCCTCCAAAAAAGGAATATTCTCCCTACGTCTTGTTTTCTGACTTTGGCTACATCTCATAGTAAGTTCAGAGTAGTTCATGATAAATTAAAGATAAATGGTCATTGCAGAAAATGATTGATTGTTCACTCAAGTAGGAAGTGTAAACTACTTTTCCAGCTTTTGATTTTCATTGGGCATGTGTTGTTACAAGGACAACATAAATTTAAATTACCCTTCATTTAATGCCGTTTTTAATGAGTGATTCTATTTCCTTTGTATTTATATGTTTAAAAGACTGCCTAAGATATGAGCCTGTACTTCATCAAGGAAACTGCATATGCAGATTCAGTATTGTATATCTTTGGACAATTAGATGGACATTTAAAATGAAACTTCATTAATCTGACAGGAACAACTGCAATGCCCTGTGTTAAACTGTTTGAAACTACTCCGTTTTCTTTTTTGCCAATAAAGTTGTAAATAAAAACAGTGATACAATAAATTCCAAATACAGACTTTTTTTTTTAATGTTTTTCTATGAAAGTCTTCTGACTATTTCTAGCTTGAGAATTTTTACTAAATATCTATTAGAATTAACTATCACAAAAGACACACTTAAAGGATTCTCTTAATACCAATTACAGGACTGAGTACTGCTAGCACTACTATGAGTTTAGTAACACAAATACTTAGCCTCAGAAAGAGACTATAGATGGTGTTATATGAAAGGGTAATCACTGAATTGATAGATCATCAGCCTAATTAAGTATCACTACATGCATATGTGCTAGCAGTGCAGGTAAAGCAGTTGTACCAAATACTACTTAAGCATCATTGTGGAGATCCATTGTGTTATAGTAGTATGTGATGAAGTTTGATACTTTGTTTAAAAGAGTATTAAAAAATCCACGAAAAAAGTGGGCTGGGGGCCTTTGACGATAAATTTTCAAATACGGATACAGTGCTGCTTTTGTTATTTGCTAACCTAATGGATTTTAAGGCAATTAAGATAATAAAAGGTCAGGTGACCTAGGCCCTAATTATATGATTTTTAAATCTCTGAACTTTAGTTTCTTTGTCTGCATAAAGAAGTTAAAGTGTTTCTGAAGTGTGAAAGCTAAGAAAACATGATTGTAAACCTTATCAGCGATAACATCAAAGTTGATAGAGAAACTGAGTTCTTGACAGTTCAATATTATTAAGGTTTAGACTATCAGGAGCCAAGTTTCCCATCTGCAGTGGAAGTATACTTTCATACTTTCTATGAAAGATTTATTTCATTCTTTTTATTAAAAAGCTCTAAATACTTTAATAATGGAAACATTTCAATTTGAAGTATTTCTTTACAGCAAGCATTTGATTTTGAAAACCAGTTTTAATCAGTGAGTTAAAAGGAAAATGCTATAGTGTGAAAGTAATTTTCATTACCCACGATTCTTTATGTATAGGACAGCCTTCATCTAATTTGCCTGTGTCTACCATTAGGAAAAAAAATATGCTCAGAGAATGCAAAAAAAAATTAATATGAAAAGAATCAGAATGCAAAATTAAGTCATATACAGGCATACCTCAGATATTTTGAGTGTTCAGTTTAGACAACTGCAGTGCAGCAAAATATTCCACTAAAGCAAGTCACACAAATTTTTTTTCCTGTTGCATAAAAAACTTTTATTTACACTATACTGAAGTCTTAAGTGTACAGTACCATTATGTCTATAGAACAGTGTACATTCCTTCCTTAAAGATACTGCTAAAAAAAAAAAAAGGCTAACCATCATTTCAGTCTTCAGGAAGTCACTGTATTAATATAAAAAAATCACAGATCATTAAAACATAATAATGCAAAAGTTGGCAATGTTACAAGAATTATCAAAGCATGACGCAGAGACACAAAGCAAGCAATGCTATTGGAAAAGTGGCTCCGATAGACTTGTTCAGCAAAGTACAGTTTAAAAATGCAGACAGACACTGGATGTTTATCAAATTGAAGGCCTGTGGCTTCCCTGCATCAAGCAGGTCTATCAGCGTTATTTTTCCGCATGTTATTCTTAATGTTTGTTTTTGTTTTTTTAAGATGTAATACTATTATACACTTAATAATAAGCTGCAGTGTAAACTTTTGTTTGTACTGAAAGTGAAAGTGTTAGTTGCTCAGTCGTGTCCAACTCTTTGCAATCCCATAGACTAGCCCACCAGACTCCTCTGTCCACGGAATTCTCCAGGCAAGGATACTGAAGTGGGTTGCCATTTCCTTCTCCCATGGATCTTCCCGACCCCCCAGGGACTGAATCCAGGTCTCCCCGCATTGCAGGCAGATTATGGTCTCAGCCACCAGCAAAGCCCTATATGTACTGAGAAACCAATAAATTTGTGTGACTCACTTTATTGTAATAAGCACTTTTATGGCATATTAATGTCATATTGCACATATGTAAGATGTGGTGATCTGGAACTGAACCTGCAGTCTCTCCAAGGTGTTCCTGTATTGTTGACAGTGCAGTTACCCTGTCTTGGTACAACAAATCTGACATTGGCACTTGTTTTTCAAGACCATTTACACATAACTTTAGTTTTGTTTCCCCCACACACACACACATTGCTCTTGTATAATTTCCATTGTTAACATAGTCGGTCTCTGTAATTTTAATTATTTGGTGACTTAGCTTCATTTTTAGAGATTTGTGATTTAGGAACTTATAATGTAAGCCTTTCACAGAAGAACTGTGGCTTTAGCCTTATTTCCCTTTAGGTTGTTAATGAGACCTTTTATTTTCTTTAACATCTAGGGGGTTTCGTCAGTCAACACTTTTTATCCTGTACTCAATAATTGTTACTATCATGATCCCATGTTTGCCAAAATCTTTCTAATGCAAACTAATTAAATTATAATATTAACTTCTTTTTGCACAGATAATTTATATAATTTATAGACCTAGGTTAAAGTGTCTGCCTGCAATGTGGGAGACCTGGGTTCGATCCCTGGGTCGGGAAGATTCCCTGGAGAAGGAAATGGCAACCCACTCCAGTATTCTTGCCTGGAGAATCCCATGGAGGGAGGAGCTTGGGCTACAGTCCTCAGGTCGCAAAGAGTCAGACACGACTGAGCGACTTCACTTTATAGACCTACCATGGATGGACTGATGCAAAATTGTGTAATTGTTATATTTGTTAATGTTTGAATTAGGCCATTCTGACCATTAAGTGGTTTAGAATGTGATAAAAGGGTATCTACAGCATCACATTTTCATGTAGCAGATCATAAAGCATTACATTCATCCTCAGGTTTTAGCACAAAAGGGAGTTTGTGACAGAAGTTATTACAGATAATTAATAGTATGGAATGAGTTCTATTCATATTCTGTGTAGTGAACTTTATATAAAGAGCTTTCAGGATCACAGGCTAAAAACTGGTCTTTATATATTAAAGTGGAGATCTGGGATTCTGATACACATACAGATATCTATCTGATACCTATATAGATACATACACATACACTGTTAATGTTAAAGCTTCCAGGTATGTACACACTGTTCATACTGTATGAACTTAGGTACATATAGCAATAAATTTGTTACTACAGGGAATACCATGTGAGAGGTGGTAGGTGGACTACCAAAATCTTGCGTTTTGGGTTTTTGTCTTTTTTTCAGATGCATATCCCATTGGTAACAGCAGTATTTTCTGAATGAGGATAATACCTTGTTTCTCAATTAATAAAAACTACAAAGATAACTTTAAACTAGAATTTAGTACCATCCACAAAATTTCATGGCCTCCCTGGTGGCTCAGATGGTAAAGCATCTGCCTGCAATGTGGAAGACCTGGGTTCAATTCGTGGGTTGGGAAGATCCCCTGGAGAAGGAAATGGCAACCCACTCCAGTATTTTTGCCTGGAAAATTGTATGGACAGAGGAGCCTGGTAGGCTACAGTTCATGGGGTCACAGGAGTTGGACATGACTGAGCCACTTCACTTCACAAAATTTCATAGTATCTTTAGAAATAAATATGAATACAGCTGAGCATACATGCACACAAACAAATCTGAATGACATCAGTACAAAATGCATTTCCAAATACCGCCCCTCCATTTTAATGTATGTTTACCCTTTCACTGTTCATTGCTTTCTATTAATAGGCAATTTATTAATTCAATTAATAGGTTTTTGTACCTTTTCACAAATAAGATACTTCTCATAGGCACTGTAGCATGACTTAGCTTAAGACTTTGTGCCTGATTTGACTACATTTTAGAAGAGGAAAGTCACAGCTATGTAAGGCTATGAAATATGAAACTGAAATAACAAGTACATAACTGTTAATAAAAATGGCTTTTCTACCAGACTATAGGCAAACATTTCAGTCATTTTGTATTTACATTTCATTGAGTAGATTTTTTTTTAATAAAAATGTCTTGTGAAAGTATTGTGATGGACATTTTTCAGGCAAAGGTGGTTATTTTATACTTGGTCCCCAGAGACATATATTGGTTTTGAAACAAATGTATGTAAAATTAAGTGGTATTTAGGGACTTAAGCACTAGGACTTAATTTTGTTAGCCCTGTCTAGTTAGCTTTGTACTATAATTCAGAAGACCACTTTTTTTGACAGTTAATCTTGAGAAAAGGGTATGCAAATCTTTTCAAAGGAGCATATATATACCAGTTTCAATTTTACATGTGCAGTTGTGTCTCTCTTTACCTATGAATCCTTAAAACTGCACTTAATCTTACCTAATTTTTAGGGAACTGTGTATTTCAGTGACAAAGATTAGTACTACTTTTACATATTTTAAGAATTTTGTGATGCTATTACTGTGTTTATTTGGTAGTTATTTATTTTAGGTAATCTGTTTATAACTTTACAGCATGTATAGAAATGTATCAAAGAATGTGTAATTGAAAGGTGTATAATACACTAATTGTGTGGATCACCTCATGATTGTGCATTATTGCATATATTGTATGTGGTGCATGCATGCATGCAGACTCAATCATGTCCAACTCTTTTTGCAACCCCACAGACTTAGCCCGCCAGTCTCCTCTGTCCATGGAATTTTCCAGGCAACAATACTGAAGGGGTTGCCATTTCCTTCTCTATAGGATAGGCCCGACCCGGGAATCGAACCTGCATCTCCTGCATTGGTAGGCGAGTTCTTCACCAACTGAGCAACCAGGGAAGCTCATATTGTATATATTTCAGTTAAGAAATGTGGGAGAAGTAGAATCCATTGCATTGTAGGAATATTCATCCTTGAATTTTTACTAGTTATTGAATAGATAATGAAAATTAAGACTTTAGTAACTAAATTCTTCTGATAACTTTTCAAATTAACGTGATTGAGAAGCAAGTTAATTTCTCTAGATAATCATAAGTAAACCAGCTCTCACTGATTCAACTGTATATCAGCTGATTGACCACATTGTTTGTTCACTCTATGGACCTTTTCTGTCTGATAATGCTATTCCTACACTTCTTGCACTGGTTACCCATCATAAGAAAGAAAAGTGAAGTTGTTCGGTTGTGTCCGACTCTTTGCGACTCCATGCACTGTGGCCTACGAGGTTCCTCCGTCCATGGGATTTTCCAAGTAAGAGTACTGGAGTGGGTTGCCGTTTCCTTCTCCAGGAGATCTTCCTGACCCAGGGATTGAACCCAGGTCTCCCGCATTGTAGGCAGATGCTTTACCATCTGAGCCACCAGGGAAGTCTAAAGAGAACACCAATCATAAAGGAAAAGTAAATATTAGCTTCTTTTCTACTCCAAACTCATCTTTAGCTCTGTGGTGGGTGGGGTGGGGGTGGTCATTAATAGCTCCAACTTGTTTATCTTCCATTTAAAACTAGGACTAAAAAGAATTATATCTACTTTGAACTATTAATTACAATTTTTAAGTTACTTGATTGGTCTTTTTAACTTTTTCTCCAGAGCAGTCTTCTAGTGGGAAGAGTAAATTCTCGACTATCTAATATGTAGCCTTCAAGAACCATTCATGTATGGAATGGCTTATATACAGGAGACCCCATTCATCCCTTGATACCCACCTCACTCCTTTTCTTCCCAGGAAGATTTCTGGCAGCAAAGAATTGTTTTAAATTATTAATCATTCAACATTGGAGGTAACTAAAAAGATTACTTAATTTGTAGGTTTACTATAGAAGTAGTTTTTAATTGATGATATTTATAAAAATCAAAACTATGAAGGATGAAAGTTGATACCCCTATTTATTTAAAAAAATAGAAGTGACAGAAGTATGAACACAAATGGGTTTTGTCTTATCAGAAGAAAAGTTAAGTGGACCAATTGGATGTCAGAGGTTTTTGTCAACAAACAGGCTACTAACAAGTTTATTCCAACACTTACATTTTTATATTTGATTTAAATGCGTACATAAATATGATTCATTATATGTGTAGAACTGAGAATAAGACCTGTGAGAACTAGAACTGTATTTTGGACACTGGAACAATTTGTTGAGCAATGGCTTTCTTGTGGGAGAATTTTGCCAGCATTTTAAATTATTTATAAGTGAGCTTATTTAGTGAGTTAAATTTAAAGATGTAAAATCAGTCAAATTTCAAAGAGATAAATTGATAGAAGCATCTCTATTAATTCCTCCATTCAGATAAATGGTTTTTCACAAATTTTTACTGAATTATTTAAACAGCTTCATTGAGAAGGCATAATTAATACAATAAATTTACACATGATTAAAGTGTAAAATTTAATGTTTGGCAGATGTATATACCTGTGAAGCCATAATCACAAGATATAATATGCATGTTCATCTCCACTGAAAGATTCCTCATGCCCTTTTGTAATTTTTCTCTCCCCAAGCAAATACTCATAACTAAGTTAATTTACATTTTTTAAGATTGTATATGAATGGAATCATAACATATGCAATAGTACTCTATTTTTTGCCTTTGCTTTCATGCGGCATAATTATTTGGAGATTTATCCATGTCTCAGATGCTAATAGTGCATTCTTTTCTGTTAGTCAGTGGTATTCTTTGTATGTCTATAACACTATTTATCCATTCACCTGTTGATGAAATTTGAGGTTGTTCCCAGTTTGGAACTATCATTTTAAAAAGTTACTATGAACTTTCACATACAAATCTTTGTTGTTGTTGTTGTTGTTGTTTTTAATTTTTATTTTTACTTTATTTCACTTTACAATACTGTATTGGTTTTGCCATACATTGACATGAATCCGTCTCTGGTGTACATGAGTTCCCAATCCTGAACCCCCACCTCCCACCCCATATCAACTCTCTGGATCATCCCTGTGCACCAGTCCCAAGCATCCTGTATCCTGTATCAAACATAGACTGGCGATTCGTTTCTTACATGGTAGTATACATGTTTGGGTGCCATTCTCCCAAATCATCCCCCCTCCCCCTCTCCCTCAGAGTCCAAAAGTCCATTCTATACATCTGTGTCTCTTTTGCTGTCTCGCATACAGGGTTATCATTACCATGTTTCTAAATTCCACATATATGTGTTAGTATACTGTATTGGTGTTTTTCTTTCTGGCTTACTTCACTATAATTGGCTCCAGTTTCATCCATCTCATTAGTACTGATTCATATGTATTCTTTTTAATGGCTGAGTAATACTCCATTCTGTATATGTACCACAGCTTTCTTTTTTTTTTTTTATTAATTTTTATTTTTTTAGTTTGTTTTGCTTTACAATACTGTATTCGTTTTGCTACACATTGACATGGCTCAGCCACGAGTGTACATGAACTCCCAATCCCGACCCCTACCTCNACTGTTCATCAGGCAAACGGCTTGCCTGGACCCACCCTCTTTGTGCTGGGATGTATTTCACTGCTGGGCCACCAGCTGCCAGAGGGCCCAGAATTCTAAGGAGCGTGTCGCAGGAGCTAACACCTTTAGATTCCATTTCATTGGTTCCTTGATGAGGTCTAGAGGTCAGGGTGGAGACTTCAGCCCCTTCCCATTGCCATACTAGGCGTTCATGGTGGCGCAGGTCTCCCTTTCCCTGCTCACAGGCTGTGGGCAAGTAACATGTTCTTAGTAACATGTAAACTGAGTGCGTGGGGTGGGCTGTGCTGACTGTCTGCTGTGCTCTTGTGTCCAGCTTGTTTGCAGCTCAATATGGAGAGAGAGGCCTGGCATCCTGCAATTCATGGGATCACAGAGTGTAGGACACGTCTGAGCGAGCTAAACTGAACTGAACACTCACCTAACTCTGATCCCTGGTGGCAGATGGTCAAGAATCCAACTGTAATGCAGGATACCTGAAGGTTCATTCCCTAAGTTGGCAAGATCCCCTGGAGGAAATGGCAACCCACTCCAGTGTGAAATCCTTCTATACAGAGGACTTATTGCCTGGAAAATCCCATGAACAGAGGAGCTTGGTGTGCCTCACACAGGTTCACAAAGAGTCAGACATCACTGAACAACTCACACTTTCATTTTACTTTCAAGGCATCCTGCAATTCATGGGATCACAGAGTGTAGGACACGTCTGAGCGAGCTAAACTGAACTGAACACTCACCTAACTCTGATCCCTGGTGGCAGATGGTCAAGAATCCAACTGTAATGCAGGATACCTGAAGGTTCATTCCCTAAGTTGGCAAGATCCCCTGGAGGAAATGGCAACCCACTCCAGTGTGAAATCCTTCTATACAGAGGACTTATTGCCTGGAAAATCCCATGAACAGAGGAGCTTGGTGTGCCTCACACAGGTTCACAAAGAGTCAGACATCACTGAACAACTCACACTTTCATTTTACTTTCAGCCATATCTAAATAAAAACACATAGAAAAATACACAATTTGGGGTATAAATACTAACATAAATCATGTTCACATAGTAACTCAAGATTAGAAATCTACTTCAAAGGACTGCAAAGATATCTTAATGACCTCCACACATATGTAAAAGGATCTAGTAACATTCAGGGATTCTAGACCTGATCAGGACTTAGAGAGTCAGCTCAGGCCTCTGATAAAACACTGTTATGCCCAGAGTCCGAGTCCCCAAAACTGAGAGAATAAGATGTCCACAGCAATGCAAAAGCATAAAAGAGTTTAATTGCTAGCTTGAGCTAGGGCTCAGGTCTCAACTAGCGCAGTGAAATCCAACAAGATCCCTAACCTCTGGGTCGCAGCTGCTTATATACAGGCAGTTCTTTGTCTCAGCAACAGGGTAGCTGGCATTACATGATTGGCTGAGCGGTATGTGTGTGTGAATTTTGAACCTTGAATCTCATCCGGATTAGAACAAGTTTGGCACGGATGGGGACTCTGCTGATTAGTTTGGGGTTTAATTCCCAGAGGCATGACTCAGGTTTTATTTTTATGCCTAGTGTAGCTCGCTGAGCCTGTCATGGCTGGAGTTTGGACCTAACATTCATCCCTGTCTCTAGATCACATAGAGGAATCTTCCTCTTTATTTTGGAGCACAGCCTGATATTGCTGCCTAAGCACAAATAGCTGGACTGAATTAATACGTTCTTTTATAAAAGTCACACATCTCTTTAAGATGCATGGGCCAAAAGTGAGTATTAATAAAAGTACCATAAGAGATCCCACAAGGGTGGAAATTGGTGTTGTTAACCATGGAGATTGTTGGAACCAGAATTCAAACCATCCCTGTTGATCTTCTTGCTCTTTTTTCCATTGGGCTAGTCCCTCCCTCACCTTGGCCATAGATCCTCTTACTACCTCGGTATGGTCTGCGTAAAAGCAACATTCTTCTCCTAGAGCTGCGCAAAGCCCCTATTGCTGCAGGAAAATCAAATCTAGCCCTCTTTGGGTTTGCAAGACTACTTCAGACAGGGATTCAGAGACTTTTCTAGGTGACTAATTGACTCTTCTAGGGGAGTGATGTCTTCATTTATAGCTGCCCATACTGAAGTAAATCATTGGACTTGGAGAGACAAGGCTGCTATTCCAGTCCCTGCCCCGGCAACCCTAAGGCTGAACAAGATTGCTAGAGTGGTGGCTGTTATGGGCTCTCTTTTAACTCTGTTTCCTGTCAACTTTCCCAGCCCCATAGTCATACATAATTTCTTTAGGGTGGTATGAGATTTTGGGCATGACAGCCACAGTATGCAAAATTCTCCATTTTGATTAAAAACCGAGGCATATAGACATGGAGTCAGATCGGTACGAGACCAGACCCACCGCCCTCCTGTCTCAGGCACGACCCATTTTGTTTTATCTGACTCTGTGAGCTCGGCTGTTCCGGCGCACAGGGGGAATTTTTCAGGTGGAACCCTGCCTATAAGAAGTCCCTTTCCCCAAACTTCTCTCATTGGGAGGCCTACCTTTCAGACTCCCCAGAGGCATTGAGGTGGATCCATGTTGGTGGTCAGGTTGTAAGAAGCGTTGAAGCCGATTGCTTCATAATAGGGAGGATATAGGTTATAGCAGAGCCAAGAGGATGTAGACGCTTCTGGGTTGGTTTGGTTTAGGATTGTATATGCTGCCTTAACCAACTTCCATAATGGGTCTGATTCCCCAAGGTTGGGGATGGGGCCCTGTGGACTGGGAGCAGTGGAGGATGTAGAATCTAGTGTAGCAAGACTCGGTGTCAGACCAATCTTTTCAACCAGGTTGGGACCTATACTGTGTACCTGTATTGGTTCTATGATCTGGCTGATGATTATGATTCCTCCATAGTAATGAGGAGTCCCAGCTGCTTTTGTTTGTGTTCCCCAGGACAGATCTTACAATCTGATCATCCAAGATCTCTCTTTATCGGCAGCCCTCCAATTGAGCCTTATCCTAATTTGTGCATAGTTACATTTTTTTTCACATTCATATCCTGGGTCTCCAAGCTCTCTGGGTGTGGGCTTCGTGAATGAAAAGTTGAGGAGGTCTCAATTACCTACCTCCCAACGCCGAGGCCCATCATTATAGGTCACCCAACCCCATGATTTGCAAAAATAGTCTTGTATACCCCCACAAGTTGTCCAGTTACTCCTCTGGTGGCCCGGGCATTCGCAGAACCCTTGCATCCGGAGTTAACCCCTTGCCCAAGGTGCACCACCACTGGTTTCAGGTCAAAATACAGATTTGGCCACCAGGTGTTCGGAGGATGTACTTCTGCGGTTGAGTTGAGCACCNGAGATGGTGATGGACAGGGAGGCCTGGCGTGCTGCGATTCATGGGGTCGCAAAGAGTCAGACACGACTGAACGACTGAATTGAACTAAACTGAACTGAACTAGTTAAAATCCTGGGCATATATCCAGAAAGAACCATAATTCAAAAAGATACACGTACCTTCATTGCAGCAATACTTAACAATAGCCAAGACATAGAAGCAACCTAAACATTTATCAGTGGATGAATGGATACAGAAGATATGGTATGTATACACACACACACACACACACACAGAAATTTTACTCAGTCATAAAAAAGAATAATATAATGCCATTTGCAGCAACATAGATGGACCTAGAGATGATCACACTAAATGAAGTCAGCCAGAGAAAGACAAATATCACATGATATCATTTATACGTGGAATCTAAAAAAAAATGATACAAATGAATGTGTATACAAGACAGAAACAAACCCCCAGATGTGGAAGACAAACTTACAGTTACCAAAGGGGAAAGCTGGGAGGAGGGATAAATTATAAATTTGGGATTAACATAGACACAGTAGAATATAAAACATAGATAAGCAACACAGAGCTACTATATAGCACAGGGAATTATACTCAATATTTTTTAAAAATCTATAAGGGAAAATAATCTGAAAAAGAATATATACACACATGTATATAACTGAATCACTTTGCTGTACACGTGAAACTAACACAACATTGTTAACCAACTATATTTCAATTTAAAAAACCTATTGATCAAAAAAAGAGATCAAAATCGATCAAATAAAATAGGCACATTAAAATCTCTTTTTATTTATTTGATGTAAAGAAATAGTCCCTCAATTTTGAGTCAGTGTCTATGCATCTTAACTTCAGATTTTAAAAGTTCATATTCTGATTAAGAGATGCTTGTCTTGGAGAGTTTCTCCTATAAAAAGGATCAAAGTTTACTTGTGGAGAGGCTCCAAGCCTTCAAAAGGAGCTGTAGCCCAAGCTGCTGGCTACACGAAGTCCTCCCAGTCAGGCCTGCCGCCCCACGCCTCTGTGCTTTATCTTCTGCTTGGCTCCTGTCAGCCTGTGACCCTAGACTGAGCCATGGACTTTGGCTCTCCCATTGGTATCTGTGCTACCCCAGTCTCTGGCCCCAGTCACGTCCCTGATTCTGTTTCAACTGCATGGACTGTGCTTTGGAATGCTGTTCATGTTTTCTCAGCCTTTCCACCCTTGTTTTGTTCCTGGCTTGACTTTGCACCCTCAGCTCAGTGCCAATATCTTGCACAAGTCCATTCTGCTGTTACCAATACAAGAACTGTTTTCTAAGCCCCAACAGATTAGACTCTACAAATTAGTGAAAGAGCCAGATATAACAGGAACACTGATAGCAGTGAGAAATTATGATTAGCCACCTGACAGCAGTGATAGGCTACAATAATAGTGTGCCATTGGTGGAGAACTTACTGCTCGCCAGTCTGGACGTCACACTCTTAGCTACATTATCTCCTTTTTATCCTCCTGAGTGTAGGTGATACTATACCCATTCTACAGATAAAGAAAGTGAGACCACACTGTGTATCAGAGCTAGAACTGAATGCACCTTTCCAACTCTGCACACCACATGCTTTTGACAGCAAAAGGCTATATACTCAACAAAAGAGCACATAGAAAAGCAAAGTCTTAGTGGCATGAACCCCAATCTTCAGCCAATGAATCTGGTACTAACAGTGCTTATTTTTACCTGTATTCACTGTCTCAAGAGTACAATGTCACCTTGGGATTGGCAGATACAAACTATTATACATAAAATAGATAAATAACAAAGTCCTACTGGATAGCACACAGAAGAATATTCAGTAGCCTGTAATAAATCATAATGGAAAAGAATATGAAAAAGATGTACATATGTATGTATAACTGAATCACTTTGCTGGAGACCAGAAAATCATACGACACTGTAAATAAACTATACTTCAACAAAAAAGGAAAACTGTACAGTATTACAATGTATGTATCACATATATATGCATATACATATATTTATTTACAGGACTTCCCTGCAGCGCAAATGGTAAACAATCTGTCTACAATGCAGGAGACCAGGTTTAATTCCTGGGTCAGGAAGATCCCCTGGAGAAGGAAACGGCAACCCACTCACGTATTCTTGCCTGGGGAATTCCATGCACAGAGGAACCTGATGGGCTACAGTTCATGGGGTCACAAACAGTTGAACATGATTGGGTGACTAACACAACACAGATTTATTTATACATATATTCATGTGTGTGTGTGTGTGTGTGTGTGTGTGTGGTGTGTGTTGGATTATCATACTCTTGAACCCAGATGGCCCCACTCTATTAGGATGCAGGTCAGCCTGATATTTAATTATAAAAGGTAGACTCAACACAGAGTCTTAAATCATTCATAAAGACAATATAGTGAGGTTATTAAACAAGTTTGGGGGAAGCGTGGTCAGAGGACTGGTTTCAATTCTTGATTCACTCCTTCCTACTAGTTAGGAGAACTTGACCAAGTTCTCAACTTCTTCAAACCTCAGACTCTATGATAAAATAATGGTGATAGTACCTACCACATATGTTGGGAGTGGGGATTAAATGACAGTACAGGTGGTTTGATCATTAACTCAGTGACAAATCACCATCACTGAAAAATGTTAACTTAAAGTAACACCAGGAAATATGTGGTATGTTTTAGATTTTTCTCCAAAACAGTTATTTTATAAAAAAAAAAAAAAAGGGACAAGTTGCTTTAAAAAGGAATGCTGCTGCTGCTGCTAAGTCGCTTCAGTCATGTCCAACTCTGTGCGACCCCATAGACAGCAGCCCATCAGGCTCCCCTGTTCCTGGGATTCTCCAGGCAAGAAATGTAACCCTTAGCTAATAGGAAGTCAGTTATTCAAAATAATTCATATACTACTGTTCCCAACAGCATAGCTGTATACAGTTGACCCTTGAATAATGCAGACATTGGGGTTGCCACCCATTGCCAAGTTGAAAATCCACTTATAGCTTGTAGTCAACCGTCTGCGTACATGGTTCCTCTGTATTTCAGGCTCTACATTTGGGTTTCAAAACTCATATTGCTGTAATACTGTAGTATTTACTACTGAAAAGTATCTGCATATAAGTGGGCTGCATAGTTTCAACTCCTGTTGCTTAAGGGTCAATTGTATATGTATATATTTGTATACACACACACAAAGCAGTTTCAAAGTCTAAACTTTGTAATTTACATAAGCTGTTACAGTCCCAAGACTCTGGTCTTTTTAGAATTTGAGGAACTATAGTCTAAAAAGACTTCCCTCATAGCTCAGTTGGTACAGAATACGCCTGCAATGCAGGAGACCCCAGTTCAACTCCTGGGTGGGGAAGATCTGCTGGAAAAGGCATAGGCCACCCACTCCTGTATTCTTGGGCTTCCCTTACAGCTCAGCTGGTAAAGAATCCACCTGCAATGTGAGAGACCTTGGTTTGATCCCTGGGTTGAGAAGATCCCCCCACAGAAGGGAAAGGCTGTCCACTCCAGTTTTCTGACCTGGAGAATTCAGTCCCTATCATGGGGTTGCAGAGAGTCTGACGCAACTGAGCGACCTTCACATAATCTATAGTATGGGCACCTCAGCCCTCATGTCAGTGATAGACCTCTGTATACTCTTTGTAATCTTCCTCTCTATATCTGTACTGATATAAACAGGCATAAACATCCACGATCTATCTACTACACCTATCGCCTATTTCCTGCAGACTTGCTCCTCATGTGCTCATTTAGCAGATACAGTCAATCAAGGGGGAAATCTACTAGAGCCCAGAGTATGACCCAGAAAGGAATTATTTCTAGAATATAATAATTATAGTGCAACCCACCTCCACCTTCAGGAGTTGTCATTTTTAAGTGACTAATTAAAGAGTTAAAAGTGGTAAAAAAAAAAAAAAATTAAAGAGTTGGAAAGGGCTCCTCTGTCTGGCCTTTTGGGAGTTAGCCTATGTGGTGTCTGCATATGGATTTGTTTGGGAGACATGGCAAGCATTTGAGAGGGCAGCTGTGCTGGATAGAACCTGCACTGGGCACGACGGCCAAGGGTGGGATTGGAATCCTAGTTCTCCACATCCTGGCCAAGCCTCTTAAAATTGCAGAGCTTCAGTTTCCTCATCGGTACCATGTGAATGATACCACCTACATCAGAGGGTTGTTGCTATCAGAAGGGTTTTGCATGCAAACACTTCTACACAATGTTTGGCACAGAGAAGGCACTTAATAACTTGATTGAAAACTGCTCTTCGAGAGAGAGTTAGTAGAAGCAGAATGAGACGATCTTGGAGAAGTGCCTAGTAGTTTTGATAAGGAATCAGAGAAATCTTTCTGAACAGTTGGCAAGTCTTCAACATTAAAAGACACAAATGCCATTTCAACATTTGGCAACTTACAGATTCAAACCTTGTGACCCTTACCTCTTACCAACTGCCCAGTGAATTAACCAAGTACATACTGAGGGCATAGAAAAATCTTTAAAAGTGTGTGTAGGAATGAATGTATATAATATCACTGGACTGTGTACCTAAAATGGTTATAATTGTCGATTTCTTTTCTTTTTTTAAGTAATTTTTATTGGAGTGTAGTTGCTTTACAATGCTGTGTTAGCTTCTGCTGTACAGAAAAATGAATCAGCTGTATGTATACATATGTTCCCTCTTTCCTTCCCATTTCAATCACCATAGTGCCTTGAAAATTGGTCAGTTTCGTGTTATGTATTTTACTACAATAAAAACATGGGGGTGAAAGTGTGTATAGGAAGGTGAAATGTGGAATATGGAAGGGATAACTGTTATTATGCACTTAAGATAAAAGGTTTTTTTCCTGTTGTATTTTTGTTTTTATTTTCTCTGGTTTAATAAATTTAAATTTAAAGCCTTAAAAAGCATAAGACTAAGAGTACTTATTATGAACTTTTTGATTTGTGCAGTATCACATGGGAAGGTTGGAGAGGGTCAGAGTACAAACTGATAATTCTATACATGGGTAAATTCTAGAACACCTGCCTAGAATATTACAGGATTAAAACTTTTATAACAGAGCAAACCAATGAAGTGAATTTACCTAATGGCATATGCCAAGCTGGCTCAACTAGGTTTTTGAATGCTCAAATGCTCCCTTTTGTATTTTCATTAGTTGCACAGATAATTACCCAGTCCAGTACTCTTGCCTGGGATATCCCATGGACAGAAGAGCCTGGCAGAATACTGTCCATGGAGTCACAGAAGAGCCAGACACAGTTTGGTGACTGAATAACAACAAATATTACATAAAATTGTGTAACAGCCCCTGATGCATATCTGGTACTTCAGTGACCTTCTATCAATGATGTTAAAAGTACATATGAATCCAACCCAATTATAAAGGTAATTTACACCAATAATAAGTTAAAATGTAGAAAAACATATTTAATGCAACTTTTTGCTTTTGTATATTACCATACAGCTGTGGTTTATATAGGTTTTATGTCTTTTTAATTTAATATACCATTATAATTTTGATGCTATTTTTTTACAAAAGCTTCAAAATTATCACTATGAACAGTTAACATAAGTTTTACTTGTTGAGTTTGCAAAACTATTTTCTCCAATTTGGGGTTGCTATTTTTAAATGCAATAATAAAATTTTTTATATATTTTTAAATACTTTGTATCATTTCCATAGGACAAATCTTATTAATCAAAGTATTTGTCTATATTTTATACATTGCCAAATTGATCACACCAGTTTTATTCTGCCACAAAATATCAGAGTTGCTGTTTTCATTATCTTGTTGACTTTAAAGGTGAATAAATAATACTGTAGTGTTTTAATTTGCTTTTACTTGATTACTAAAAATATTGAGCTAAAAACCATGTTAGGTTATAAATTGTAAAAGATGAAAAAACACACACACTGTCATAGCAGTTGATAAGAAAGGTGTGAATCATCTTCACATACTCTTCCCCAGTTTAAAAATCTTTGTTTACCTCCCAGCCTTCAGTTTTTTGAAACTCTATTTTATAAAGTTCATAGAGTACTTGCATACATAATATGAACTTAGGTATATTACCATTGACAGTTAAAAAATTCAATAGGTATCATGAAAAATGAACATTGTATAACATTTATTGAAAATTGAATTCAGCTTTTAAATTACATACAAGACATTGATTGTTAAACATGTTTGCATCATGAAACAATTTGGGAATTGTTACTTGCCGTTCTCCACTGATGACATAAAATATATTCCTCCTACAACATTTTCTCAAGGGAAAGAGGATAGCAGTTTTAACCTTTCATCAGAGTTTTACATCTTTCTTATTTTTGTTAAATGCAAGTTATCTGATGCCCAAGAATGTAACTGTTATGACAAGATTTATTCAGAGGTTTACTTTGATGTTGAATGCTACTGCTTAAAATTATGAATACATGTCTATTTTAAGCTTAAAGTATAGCTTACAAGACATCATATGTCTAATTTAGCACATTTTAACAATTATGAGGGATTTTAAACAATATTTAGTCTCAAATAAAAATAATCTTCAAATCTGCATCTATAAATTAAATGGATTCTGTTTCTTTTTTAAGTACTTCATTTGCCTGACTAATGAATCTTCTCAGATACTTAGGTAGTTTTTATCAAGCTAATGAAATAATATTAAAATATGATACATTATATGCATGAGTTTTTAAAATATTTTAATTCTGTTTATATGCATAACAAAAAATTTAAATGAGAATTCTAAGGCTGATCTACTACTTCAAAGCCCAAATTATCTTAAACCTCTGCAAATATGAACAGGCTTCTTAATAAAAATATATTAATATTACAGGTTTGATTCCATTAAATATTTCTAAATTTACTTTTAAATTTGTTAAAATTGAAAGATATTCATTCAATAAGACAAGTATTATGTCATTCCCAAGCAACTGAAGACGTGTTTGTGGAGGGTAGGGTCCCCATCAGCCAAAAGAAAACACACAAAACTGTAACCAGAGATTTAGGCCCCCCCAGTTACTGATCTCTTTGAAACGAGGTTCGATCAGGAAGATCCAGGATCTTGGATCAAAGATCTTTGATCTCCCTGATGATTTGATCCTTTGATCAGGGAGATCAAAGATCCTAATCAGGAAGACCTCTAGAGTAGGAAATGGCAACCCATTCCAGTATTCTTGCCTGGAGAATTCTATGGACAGAGAAGCCTTCAAGTTATAGTCCATGGGTTCGCAAAGAGTCCGACATGACTGAGCGAATAATACTTTCACTTTCAAGCCCTAGGGATAGTCTGTAACAGAAATTTCACGCCTCCTGCTTTCATTGGTGCCATGATAAATCTGCTGCCCTAGGTCTCGTTAGGAAGTTTATCACCTCCTTGAATAGAGCTTGTGTTCCTTTGGCTCTTAGGATAAGTAAAATGTTTGTCCCATTTAACTCTGAAGACTTTGATCTACATAGACTTCTGTACTCTTTGACTTCCCTGGTGGCTCAGATGGTAAAGTGTCTGCATACAATGCGAGAGACCTGGGTTTAATCCCTGGGTCAGAAGACCTCTTGAAGAAGGAAATGGCAACCCACTCCAGTATTCTTGCCTGGAAAATCCCATGGACAGATGGATTTTTCCTCCAGACTACAGTCCATGGGGTCGCAAAGAGTGGGACACGACTGAGCGACTTCACCTTCCTTCTGTACTCTTTTCATGTGTTCATTTCCCTATAGGTCCAGCAGCTTTCACAGATTTTTAAATGATACATGAGTCTATTTTAGAGGGCTCTTTTGAGGATTAAGTGAGTCAATCCATGTACAGTCTTTACATTAGTGCCTGAGATAGAGGCAGCTCTACATCATTTCGTATGCTTGATCTGATTAATTGGTCACGATTTCCAGTGTCATTCTCCTGTTAGAATTTTTGTCCCATAGCAGTCACAGCTGTGGTTCCCATAGTAGTTCTGAAGGCTAAACTTCCAGCAGCAGCACTAGAACAAATCAGCCTTAAAAACATGTAAGATTCAAGGGGTAGTAAAATGGGACTAATCTGAGTAGGAGCTCTATTTTCTCTGTGCACATGCATGGGTGCATGAGATGGATTTTAGTTACCTACTTTCAATGTTTGTGTTTCATCTTCCTGAAATTGGATCACAGGCTGCACGTATGGTTAAATAGGTGGTCTCATGTTTTCTTATTAAACTTGAAGCTCTTCTCCCTTTCCTGCTCTTCACACATGCTACCACCAAAGAGAGGGGGAAAGGCATTATGTTTTTAACAGTCAGGTAAGGACTTAATGGACACAATTTGTTAGCAGATGAAATTCTAGTGAGAAGAGAGAAAAAGGATAGATAGGAACAAATGATCTCTTGGCTCTCTTTGTTGTCCTTTGCTTCCTTCCCATTGCAGTATTTTTTTCTTTTCTGGGATTACCTCCAGTTAATCCTTATAAAGCTTAAAAATCAGTACTGCTACAGAAAAGAGAAACTACAAACTGAAGGAGAAGCCTCCTTTACTACCATGATTTCCAAAAGTGACTGACCATCAGAAGCAGCTAGAGAGCTTACTAAAAGTACAGATTCCCAAGTCCTTCTTCCAGTCTACTGAATTGAAATCTTCTAGACTCTCTATCACAGCATGTAAAAGACTGTTTCCTAGCCAGCTGGTTACTGGATCACAACTGTAGTCTAACCACCAGGCAGAAAATGAGGACAAAATTTGTTATCAACTTAGTAACAGGAGTATTTCTTCAGGCACATCATCTGAGGTGCAAATACATTTTGAGTATGCCACAGTCATGAGCACTCAAATTGTATTTGACAGTTATTATGAGGATTAAATGGGCTTCCCTGGTAGCTCAGCTGGTAAAGAATCTACCTGCAATGCAGGAGACCCCAGTTTGATTTCTGAGTCAAGAAGATGCACTGGAGAAGGGATAAGCCACCCACTCCAATATTCTTGGGCTTCCCTGGTGGCTCATCTGGTAAAGAATCTTCCTGCAATGCGGGTTCAACCCCTGGGTTGGGGAGATCCCCTGGAGAAGAGAAAGGCTACCCACTCCAGTGTTCTGGCCTGGAGAATTCATGGACTATACAGTCCATGGAGTGGCAAAGAGTCGGGAGCAACTACGCAACTTTCACTTATGAGGAAACAACAAAGCAACTTTCACTTACGAGCTGATCTAAACTTAAATATTTAGTCCTAGATGCATCAATCTTCTTTTCTGAGATTAAATAAAGGAAATAGAGACAGAACTTAGTATTGGTGAACTATGTTATTTGGAAACTGAAAATTGTAGCCGCTTATGCTAATTTAATCTTACCAATAAGAAAATTACAGTACCTACTATTTACTATATGAATTGTATGTTATACACTGTACAAAATTCTGCTTATGGTTTATCTTATATAATCTTTATAACCATCTCTTGAAGTTGATAACTACACCCAAATTTATAGGCAAAAAAATAAAAATTTTAGAGAAATACAATAACACAGCTAAGAACACTCAAGTTCATTTGCTACTGAAGACTGTGATATTAATTACTTCATCACACTACCCTCTTAATATTAATTGTGGATGATATAAATTATCAAGGTACCTAGATATTTTTAAATATGTACTTGACTCTTCTATTCAAATATTTCATCTATCAACAATAAAATATGTATTAATATACATATAGTGGAGTGCAGTTTAAGATGTCATGATTAAATTGCCTTTAAAGCACTAATACATTTTTACTTTCATATATATTTATTTTCAAATGTGATAGGCAGCATGCAAAAATGTGACAGAATTAGAATTTAAACAGTCTACATTTCTCTAGAGAGAGTTGATATCCCTAATTCAAAGAATCCTTAAATTTCAATAAGAAAAACCAATATCAACCCAGTATAACACTAGACAAACTATCAATATACAAACAGGCCAATCATAGAAAGAAAGAAAAAACACTAGCCAAATATATGCTAAATATAATCAGTTTTATTAAACTGAATATAATGCAAATATTCATCATAATAAAATGTTTAAACATGAGTTTGTCCATGCTTTGGAACATTATGTAATTCTTCAAATGAATGAGAGAGATAGACATCAAAGTGAGAAAGTTCTGGAAGAATATTTGCCAAACTGGCTTCCTCCAGAAGCAGGTTGAGTTTGAGAATCTGCCATCATGGTTAAGAGGGTGGAGAAAGTAACATGCATGCTTGTCCAAGCTGTACTTTTGGTTTTTACTGCATATATTTCTGTAATGTTTGGCTTTTTATAGCTAAACTACATTTATATTGAATTTTTTTAAATTTAATACTGAAAAATTTATTGATTAAGATGAAAATAAGGAGTAAAACATTGGATAGAATTCCCAACTATATTATGAGGAACTGAATGTAGAAAAGAGAAAAACAAAATAATTTTAGAAACACTTAGAGTGCTATTTGTACTAATTATTTTGAAACCTTCCTTTAACAGAAAACCCACTCATCTGTACTTTCATATTTGTAATGTTTAATACCTTCATATTTGTAACAAAATATACTATAACAATATCATATGTATTTTTATATGATCTTACAGGTCATAAAGTACTGTTACATATCATAGTGGGTTGAAAGGTGTCCCTTAAAATATGTCCATGTCTTATTTCCTGGAACTTGTGAATATTAACTTATGTAGAAAAAGTCTTTGCAGCTATAATTATTTTAAGGATCTTTAGATAATGATATCACCCTATAAGAGGCTTCCCAGGTGGCTCAGTAGTAAAGAATCTGTCTGCCAATGCAGGAGATGTGAGTTTGATCCCTGAGTCAGGAAGATACCCTGGAGAAGGAAATGGCAACCTACTCTAATTTTCTTGCCTGGGAAATCCCATGGATAGAGGAGCCCAGCGGGCTACAGTCCATGGGGTCACAAAAAGTCAGACATGACTTAGGGACTAAAAATGACATTATCCTGTAAAATCCAGATGGTTGCTAAATCCAGTGATAAATGTCCTTATAAGAGAAAAATAGGGGGAAATTTGATACAAAAAGGAGAGGCAATGTGGCCACAGAGACAGAGATTAGAGTAAGGCAACTGGAAATCAAGGAATGCCTACAGGCATCAGAAGCTACAGCAGGCAATGAGTGGATTCTCCCCTAGAGCCCTCCAGAGAGAATGCAGTCCTGCTTGCAGCTTGATTTAAGACTTCTCATCTCCAGAAGGGTAAGAGAATAATTTTTTGTCCTTTTAAGCCACCCATTTGCAGTAATTTATTTCAGCAGCCACAGGAAACTAATACACATAGTTTATATGTCATTTTGGTTTTGTTTTCTGTAGCAATCCTTTGAAGCACCTAGATTCAGTGCTTTTTCCAAGTGTTCTCAAACTTTTCTAAAAATAGGAGGGAACGGTTCCCAACTCATACTGTGGTGCCAGTATCACCCCAAAACCAAATCCACACAAAAACATTATAAGGAAGGAAAGCTACAGAATCATGTCACATACAAAACTCCTCTATAAAATGCTAGGAAGCCAAACCCAGCAGTGTATAAAAAACATTATAGAACTTAACCCGGTAGTATGAATCCCAGAAATACAAGATTGATGCAACATACAAAAATCAATCACTGTAATATACCATATCAATATAATAAAAGAAAAAAATCATCTCAATAAACATAGAAAACATTAGACAAAATCCCACATGCTTGATAGAATATGATACAAAGTGTAATATGATATAAGCACTCAATAAACTAGATATACAAAGGAAGTTCTTCAACCTGATGAAGGCCATTGATGAAAAACCTACACCTAACATTGACTTCCCTGGTGGCTCAGAGGTTAAAGCGTCTGCCTCCAATGCGGGAGACATGGGTTCGATCCCTGGGTCAGGAAGATCCCTGGAGAAGGAAATGGCAACCCACTCCAGTATTCTCGCTTGGAGAATCTCATGGACTGAGGAGCCTGGTGGGCTGTAGTCCATGGGGTCACAAAGAGTCGGACACGACTGAGTGACTTTACTTACTTACTTACTTAACATTGTCCAGTTGAGTTCAGTCGCTCAGTCATGTCCGACTCTTTGCGACGCCATGGACTGCAGCATACCAGGGTCCCCTGTGCAACACCAACTCCCACACCCTACTCACACTCATGTCCACTGAGTCAGTGACACCATTCAACAAATCATCCTTGTATACAATAAAAACTTGAAACCACCCCACTCTAAGAACAAGAATAAGATGGATTTTTACCTTTCTGTTCAACATACTGCTAGAGGTCTAGCTGGTGCAATTAGACAAGAAAATGAAGACATAAACTGGAATGAAAGAAGTGAAAGTATCTCTGTTTACAGATGACATCCTCTTGTATGCAATAAATCCTAAGAAATACACACACAAATGTTACTGTTAATAAAACAGATTCACTTGAGTTTGCAGATTATAATCAATATACAAAAATTATTGTGTTCAATATATTGCAATATATAGTTTTAAAGAAACTGAAAAAGAATTCATATATATGTATATAATATGTGTATATGTATATAATATATGTGTGTGTGTATATATATATATATATATATATATATATATAACTGACCATTTTCCTATAAACTGTAACTCAAACATGTGTGGGCTCAGTTGCTCAATTCAGTTCAGTTGCTCAGTCGTGTCCTACTCTTTGTGACCCCATGGAGAGCAGAATGCTAGGCCTCCATGTCCATCACTAACTCCTGGAGTTTACTCAGACTCGTGTCCATTGAGTTGGTGACGCCATCCAACCATCTCATCCTCTGTCGTCCACTTCTCTTCCCACCTTAAATCTTTCCTAGCATCAGGGTCTTTTCAAATGAGTCACTTCTTCATATCAGGTGGTAAAAGTAGTGGAATTTCAGCTTCAGCATCAGTCCTTCCAATGAATATTCAGGACTGATTTCCTTTAGGATGGATTAGGTGGATCTCCTTGCTGTCCAAGGGACTTTCAAGAGTCTTCTCCAACACCACAGTTCAAAAGCATCAATTCTTCAGCACTGAGCTTTCTTTATAATCCAACTCTCACATCCATACATGACTACTGGAAAATCCATAGCTTTGACTAGATGGACCTTTGTTGACAAAGTAATGTCTCTGCTTTTTATTATGCTGTCTATGATGGTCACAGCTTTTCTTCCAAGGAGCAAGCATCTTTTAATTTCATGGCTACAATCACCATCTGCACTGATTTTGGAGCCCCCAAAAATAAAGTCTCTCACTGTTTCCATTGTTTCCCCATCTATTTGTCATGAAGTGATGGGACTGGCCCCATGATCTTCGTTTTCTGAATGTTGAGTTTCATGCCAACATTTTCACTCTCTTCTTTCACTTTCATCAAGAGGCTTTTCAGTTCTTCTTCACTTTCTGCCATAAGGGTGGTGTCATCTGCATATCTGAGGTTATTGATATTTCCCTTGGCAATCTTGATTCCAGCCTGTGCTTCATCCAGCCCAGCGTTTCTCATGATGTACCCTGCATATAAGTTAAATATGCAGGGTGACAATATACAGCCTTGACGTACTCCTTTCCTGATTTGGAACCAGTCTGTTGTTCCATGTCCAGTTCTAACTGTTGCTTCCTGATCCACATACAGATTTCTCAAGAGGCAGGTCAGGTGGTCTGGTATTCCCATCTCTCTCAGAATTTTCCACAGTTTGTTGTGATCCATGCAGTCAAAAGCTTTGGTGTAGTCAATAAAGCAGAAGTAGATGTTTATCTGGAATTCTCTTGCTTTTTTGATGATCCAACAGATGGATGTTGGCAATTTGATCTCTGGTTCCTCTGCCTTTTCTAAATTCAGCTTGAACATCTGGAAGTTCATGGTTTATGTACTGTTGAAGCCTGGCTTGGAGAATTTTGAGCATTAATTATCTAGCATGTGAGATGAGTGCAACTGTGTGGTAGTTTGAGCATTCTTTGGCATTGCCTTTCTTTGGGATTGGAATGAAAACTGACCTTTTCCAGTCCTGTGGCCACTGCTGAGTTTTCCCAATTTGCTGGAATATTGAGTGAAGCACTGTCACAACATCATCTTTTAGGATTTGAAATAGCTCAACTGGAATTCCATCACTTCCACTAGCTTTGTTCATAGTGATGCTTCCTAAGGCCCACTTGACTTCATATTCCAGGATGTCTGGCTCTAGGTGAGTGATCAACCATCGTGATTATCTAAGCATTAATTATCTAGCATGTGAGATGAGTGCAACTGTGTGGTAGTTTGAGCATTCTTTGGCATTGCCTTTCTTTGGGATTGGAATGAAAACTGACCTTTTCCAGTCCTGTGGCCACTGCTGAGTTTTCCCAATTTGCTGGAATATTGAGTGAAGCACTGTCACAACATCATCTTTTAGGATTTGAAATAGCTCAACTGGAATTCCATCACTTCCACTAGCTTTGTTCATAGTGATGCTTCCTAAGGCCCACTTGACTTCATATTCCAGGATGTCTGGCTCTAGGTGAGTGATCAACCATCGTGATTATCTGGGTCATCTTTTTTGTACAGTTCCTCTGTGCATTTTTTCCACTTCTTCTTAATATCTTCTGCTTCTGTTAGGTACATACCATTTCTGTCCTTTATTGTGCTTGCAGGAAATGTTCCCTTGGTATCTCTAATTTTCTTGAAGAGATCTTTTGTCTTTCCCATTCTATTTTTTTCCTCTACTTCTTTTCATTGATCACTGAGGAAGGCTTCTTATCTCTCCTTGCTATTTTTTGGACTTCTGCATTCAAATGGGTATCTCTTTCCTTTTCTCCTTTGCCTTTAGCTTCTCTTCTTTCCTCGGCTATTTGTAAGTCCTCCTCAGACAACCACTTTGCCTTTTTGCATTTCTTTTTCTTGGGGATGATCTTGATCTCTGCCTTCTATACAATGTCAAGAACATCCATCCGTAGGTCTTCAGGCACTCTATCAGATCTAATCCCTTGAATCTATTTCTCACTTCCACTGTATTATCGTAAGGGATTTGACTTAGGTCATACCTGAATGGTCTAGTGATTTTCCCTACTTTCTTCAAGTTAAGTCTGAATTTGGCAACTAGGAGTTCATGATCTGAGCCACATGAGCTCCCAGTCTTGTTTTTGCTGGCTGTATAGAACTTCTCCATCTTTGGCTGCAAAGGATATAATCAATCTGATTTTGGTATTGACTGTCTGGTGAGAGTTGCCATTTCCTCCTCCAGGGTATCTTCCTGACCCAGGAATCAAACCCAAGTCTCTTATGTTTCTATAGTTCAATTTTAAAAACTAATTACATTTCTATGTACTGCTATGACTATTCCAAAAATGAAAACAATAAAACAATTCCATTTGCAATATTCTCAAAAATAATAAAAATACCTGAGAAAAATGTAACTAATGAAGTACAAGATTTATATATTAAAAATGATAAAATATTGTTGAAAAAAGTTACAGAAGACCTGAGTAGTAAAAAGAAAGACATTCCTCTCTATGGCTTGGATGACAACAATGACAACAATGTTACAATGGCACATTTCCAAATTGATGTACAGATTCAATGATGTCCTTATCAAAACTCTAATTTTTTTTCACAGAAATTGTCAAGCTGATCCTAAGATTTATAAGGAAGTACAAGAGTTCAAGAACAGCCAAAATAATCTTGAGAAAAAAGAATAAAGTTTTAGAATTTACCCTTAAATTGTCAAAGCTTATTACAAACCCACAGTAAAAACTCCAGTGTGACGTAAGGATAGACATATAGATCAATGAAATACAATAGAGAGTCCAGAAATAAACCCTGACATCTCTGGTCAGTAGATTTTTCAATAAGGGTGCCAATAAAATTCAATGAAGAAAATATAGTTTTTTTAAACAAATGGTTCTGAGACAGTAGATTCAGTTCAGTTGCTCAGCCATGTCTGACTTTTTATGACCCAGTGGACTGAAGCACACCAGAATTCCCTGTCCTCCACCAGCTCCTGGAGCTTGCTCAAACTCATGTCCATTTAGTCGATGATGCCATCCGACCATCTCATTCTCTGTTGTCCCCGTCTTCTCCGGCCTTCAATCTTTCCCAGCATCAAGGTCTTTTCCAATGAGTCAGTTCTTCATATCAGGTGACCAAAGTATTGGAACTTCAGCTTCAGCATCAAATCAACTTTTAAACATAGAGTTACCATTCCTACTATATTCCCAAGACAATTGAAAACATACTTTCTCACAAAAACTTCTTTCACATGAATATTTATAGCAGCATTATTCCCAACAGTCAAAAAGTGAGAATAACCCAAATGTCAATCAACTGATAAATAAATAAAACAAAACATGATATATACATACATCAGAATTTTATCCAAAGGAATAAAATAGTGATACATGTTATAACATGGATGAATTTTGAAACATGCTTAGTGAGAGAAACCAGACACAAAAGTTCACATACTGTATGATTCTATTTATATGAAATGTTCAGAATAAGTCAGTACATAAAGACAGAAATTAGATTAATGACTGCACACTCTATGGAGAAAGGGAAAGACTGCTAATGGGGTTTCTTTCCAGGGTGATGAAAGTATTCTGGAACTAGACAATAGTTTCACATCACACTCATCTCACACACTAGCAAAGTAATGCTCAAAATTCTCCAAGCTAGGATTCAAGAGTACATGAACCAAGAATTACCATACGTTCAAGCTGGATTTTATTTTTTTTAATTAATTTTTATTTTTTAGTTTGTTTTGCTTTACAATACTGTATTCGTTTTGCTACCCATCGACATGAATCAGCCACGAGTGTAAAGACTGCTAATGGGGTTTCTTTCCAGGGTGATGAAAGTATTCTGGAACTAGACAATAGTTTCACATCACACTCATCTCACACACTAGCAAAGTAATGCTCAAAATTCTCCAAGCTAGGATTCAAGAGTACATGAACCAAGAATTACCATACGTTCAAGCTGGATTTTATTTTTTTTAATTAATTTTTATTTTTTAGTTTGTTTTGCTTTACAATACTGTATTCGTTTTGCTACCCATCGACATGAATCAGCCACGAGTGTACATGAACTCCCAATCCCGACCCCCAGAGATCTAATTGTCAGCATCCACTGGATCATAGAAAAAGTAAGAGAGTTCCAGGAAAACATCTACTTTTGCTTCATTGACTACACTAAAGCCTTTGACTATGTGGATCACAACAAACTGTGGAAAATTCTTAAAGAGATCGGAATACCAGACCACCTGACCTGCCTCCTGAGAAATCTGTATGCAGGTCAAGAAGCAAGAGTTAAAACCAGAAATGGAACAATGGACTGGTTCCAAATTGGGAAAGGGTACATCAAGGCTGTATATTGTCACCCTGCTTATTTAACTTCTATGCAGAGTACATCATGCGAAATGCCAGGATAGATGAAGCACAAGCTGGAATCAAGATTGCAGCGAGAAATATCAATAACCTCAGATATACAGATGACACCACCCTTATGGCAGAAAGTGAAGAACTAAAGAACCTCTTGATGAATGTGAAAGAGGAGAGTGAAAAAGTTGGCTTAAAACTCAACATTCAAAAAACAAAGATCAAGGCATCCAGTCCCATGACTTCATGGCAAATAGATAGGGAAACAATGCAGTGACAGACTTTATTTTCTTGGGCTCCAAAATCACTGCAGATGGTGATTGCAGCCATGAAATTAAAAGACACTTGCTTCTTGGAAGAAAGCTATCACAAACCTAGACAGCATATTAAAAAGCAGAGACATTAGTTTGCCAACAAAAGTCCGTCTAGTCAAAGCTAGGGTTTGTCCAGTAGTTATGTATGGATGTGAGAGTTGGAACATAAAGAAAGCTGAGCACCAAAGAATTGATGCTTTTGAACTGTGGTGTTGGAGAAGACTCTTGAGAGTCCCTTGGACTGCAAGGAGATCAAACCAGTCAATCCTAAAGGAAATCAGTCCGGAATACTCATTGTAAGAACTGATGTTGAAGCCGAAGCTCCAATACTTTGGCCACCTGATGAGAAGAACTGACTCACTGAAAAATACCCTGATACTAGGAAAGGTTGAAGGCAGGAACAGAAGGGGATGACAGTAAATGAGATGGTTGGATGGCATCACCAACTTGATGGACATGAGTTTGATCATGCTCCAGTAATTGGTAATGAACAGGGAATTCTGGTGTGCTGCAGTCTATGGGGTTGCAGAGTAGGACACCACTGAGTGACTGAACTGAACTGAGACAAAAGTGATGGTTGCACAACTCTGAGACTATACCAAAACCACTGAAATGTACATTTTTAAGATGGTGAATTTTGTGATATATGAATTATATCACAATAAATAATTTCAGTAAATAAAATAAAAATAAATTTTAAATCAGTATTCAAGTTACTATGGCTGCATAAAAAATTAGCCCACATATGGTAGCAAAAGAAAAAAAAAAAAAAGATTCATTGGAAAAGACCCTGATGCTGGGAAAGATTAAAGGCAAGAGGAGAAGGGGACAATAGAGGATGAGTTGGTAGAATATCATCACTGACTCAATGGACATGAGTTTGATCAAGTTCTGGGAGCTGGTGATGGACAGGAAAGCCTGGTGTGCTGCAGTGCATGGGGTTGCAAAGAGTCAGACACAACTGAGTGACTGAACTGAACTGACTATGGTCATAGAACTCAAACAGACTAGAGCAAGATGGCTTTTCTCTGCCCTTTGAGGTTGGAAGGCTCCAAGAGGCTAAAATCTTCTCTAGACACCTTTACTCATATGTCTGATAGTGGATGTTTGGCTGTGAGCTGAGCCCTTTGTAAAAAAAAAAAAAAGACTCATTGGAAAAGACCCTGATGCTGGGAAAGATTAAAGGCAAGAGGAGAAGGGGACAATAGAGGATGAGTTGGTAGAATATCATCGCTGACTCAATGGACATGAGTTTGATCAAGTTCTGGGAGCTGGTGATGGACAGAAAGCCTGGTGTGCTGCAGTGCATGGGGTTGCAAAGAGTCAGACACAACTGAGTGACTGAACTGAACTGACTATGGTCATAGAACTCAAACAGACTAGAGCAAGATGGCTTTTCTCTGCCCTTTGAGGTTGGAAGGCTCCAAGAGGCTAAAATCTTCTCTAGACACCTTTACTCATATGTCTGATAGTGGATGTTTGGCTGTGAGCTGAGCCCTTTGTTGGGAGTGTTGACTAGAACACTTTCCTATGGCCTGGGATTTCTCACAGCAGGGTGGCTAGGTTCCAAGGACAAGTGTCTCAACAATGGAAGAAGAGAGTCAGGTGGGAGCTGTTTCACCTTTTATAATCAGGCCTCTCAGAAGTAAGCAGGTCATATCCCACACCGCCATTCCTTAGAAGTGAGTCACTAAGACTAGCTGGTATTCACTGGTGGAACTACAAAAGTCACCTCTCCTTGGAGAAATGACAATGTCACATTTGCACTCAATCACTCAGTCCTGTTTGACTTTTTGTGACCCCATGAACTATAGCCCACCAGACTCCTCTATCCATGGAAATTTTCAGACAAGAATACTGGAGCAGACTGACATTTCCTACTCCAGGGGATCTTCTTGACCCAGGGATCACATCTGTGTTTCTTGTGTCTCCGGCTTTGGCAGATGGATTCTTTACCACTCTGTCACCTGGGAAGCCCCCATCTTACACTTGACCTTAGCCAAAAGGCCAAGAAGCAATGTCGCATTTATGTTACCTAAGTATAGAGAATAGGATAAATTAGGAAAGAAATCTACTCCACTCTTTAATAACAACATCCCCCTGGAAATAAAAGCATAACCAATTCAAAGCAAATTTTGTAAAATAGAAAAGCTTGAGAGTCTGTGGATAAGCCACTAGACTGAAGCAAAAAAAAAAAAAAAGAAAACACAACAGTGTCTCATATACAACTATTATTTACAAAATAGGTGACTAAAAAGAACCTCCTGTATAGCACTGGGAACTCTTCTCAGTACTGTCATGACCTAATGGGAAGAGAATCTGAAAAAGTGTGGATATATGTATCAGTACATGTATAGCTGATTCACTTTGCTGTACAGCAGAATCTAACACAGCATTGTTTCTAAATGTTTTAAATTTTTACAATATAGCATAGCATTTTAAATCAACTCTACTCCAATAAAAAATTTTTTTAATTTACAGATGCAAAAAAATTTCCAAAGACCAATGTCTCCAACTACATGACAACGAATGAACAAGCATTGAGAAGCTGCATATATTCTGAGCACTTTTTTTGACTGTGAGTGACTTCTTCAATCAATCATTCCTTCCATTAAACAGAAAATTTATTATTTGCAAGTGTTCTTTTAGGCTCTGGGATAGCTGAGTGAGCAAGAAAAGACATATGGCCCCTCGTCTGAGCAGGAAAGAATAATGACCAGAGTTACATAAATGCAATCAAAGGGGAAATTTAGCACTGGAAAAGCACAGTTTAGTGTCTGCTCAGACTACCCAGATGTGTAAATAGCCACTGTCTGATGTATACTTTTCAGGCATTAATCATAAACATCATGACCCAGAAAAGTACATATTAGTTGCTGGAAAAAAAAAATCCTGCTGCAAATGAAAAAAGATATCAGAGCAAGGTTTAAGCAGTTTAAACAATTAACTGGAGAGTAATACAATAATTCATTGAAGAAACTTATGTTCTCTTTCCCCATCAATCTCCCTTTCCAGTCTCAACTCTCCTAAACCACAACCTTCAGAATGACTGGGATGGGGGTGGGGTGGGAGTTGGAATAAAATCAAGTGTGTAGATGATTATACAACAAGTTACAGCAACTTTTTAAATCCTAGGGATACCCTTCATTTGCTGTTGTTTGTTAATGACCCACATAATGGGTTTTTTTCACATTACTATGCCCATATTCAGAGTTAAATTTTTTAGTAAATTCATCATCCTTCACTATATCTAATCAAAGTATAGCAAATGAGTACAGAAGAAACTAACATAACATTGCAAATAAACTATATCCCAATAAAATTTTTTAAGATAACTAAAAGACAGAAAATTCACTTTAGTCATTTCCAAAAACTTACATATTCTGTAAACATACCGATGTTAAGCTGGCATTTTCCTTAGAACATATTTAATGGAACCTATTTTTCCCCGAAGCCTTAATAGAACATGAAAGTAGTGACAATGTACAATAATTATAGCTTTATGCAGCTGAAATTCAATCCATTTATCAAGTTACATAAAAAGAGACAGGACACTAATTCACTCAGAGAACAGAACCAAGAGCCTTAAGTTTTCCTGGCCAAGACAGTTCATCCCTGGAAAAGGAGCTTGCAGTCTTGTGAAATGGCAGTTGGGATGAGAAGAGGTGACTCTTGCCATTTTGAACACAAAAAATAACTACAATCAAACAGTTTGGTCATATTTTGAAGACATAAAATTTTGTATTATTTTCAGTGTAGCTAAAATCCTTTTGGGTGAACTAACATTTTCATTTTGAAAGTGACCAAATGGATTTAGGAAAGGTCTTTCTGAAAACTCATCTGCTTAAAAATTAAGTGTAAATGTATTCCTACTGTCTAAAACACCGTCCCACCCTCCCCTGCCTCATCCTCCCTGAACCTTCCATTTATCAAACCTCACATGAGGTCTTATCATTGTGTATTGTCATTTCATCAATTTCCAGTTCATTTTCAACATTAGATTGTAAGCTTCGTGAGGGCAGGAACTGGGTCTTCCTGTCTATATATACTGGTGTCTGGCATTTGGTGGACACTTGAAAAATGTTTGATGAAAGAAACAGAGGGAAGGGAAGGAAGAAAGAGGGAGTAGGGGAAGGAAGGGGAAAAGAGGATGAAAGGAAGGGAGGAAAGGAGGAAATGAAAGAATGGACAGATTTTGAAGACTCAAGCAAAATCATCCTTGACAGAACAATTGTCAGGTCCTGAAAAATATTTAAATTTTTTCACTTTGATTTATTTAGATTTGGTACTCTGACTTTATTTTTTTATTTTTTTTGGAGATTGCAGTTCTTTTTATTTGGACATGACTGAAGCAACTGAGCACACAGCATATATATATGCATTATCCTGAAAATGTTATATACTATATAAGTAAAGAATTATTAATCAATTTATAGATGCAAATTCTGTTCTCTGACTGAACATAAGATCCCTTAATACACATATAGTTCCCAAACAAGTATCATTAAAATGAAAATATTAATGTTTTAGCTATAAATACACTAAATCAAAGTTTCTCATTTTTTAGTATTTTCTTTCAACTATATATCACTTTTATTTATTTATTTATTTTTTTGAATCTTAGTGGTTTTTTTTTCAATTTTAAACCTTTTATTTGTTTTTAATTTTTATTTTTACTTTATTTTACTTTACAATACTGTATTGGTTTTGCCATACATTGACATGAATCCACCACAGATGTACATGAGTTCCCAATCCTGAACACCCCTCCCACCTCCCTTCCCATACTATCTCTCTGGATCATCCCCATGCACCAGCCCCAAGCATCCTGTATCCTGTATCAAACATAGACTGGTGATTCATTTCATACATGATAGTATACATGTTTCAGTGCCATTCTCCCAAATCATCCCACTCTCTCCCTCTCCCTCAGAGTCCAAAAGTCCGTTCTATACATCTGTGTCTCTTTTGCTGTCTCGCATACAGGGTTATCCTTACCATCTTTCTAAATTCCATATATATGCGTTAGTATACTGTATTGGTGTTTTACTTTCTGGCTTACTTCACTCTGTATAATCAGCTCCAGTTTCATCCACCTCATTAGAACTGATTCAAATGTATTCTTTTTAATGGCTGAGTAATACTCCATTGTGTATATGTACCACAGCTTTCTTATCCATTCATCTGCTGATGGACATCTAGGTTGTTTCCATGTCCTGGCTATTATAAACAGTGCCGC
>SJXQ01008778.1:148364-170177 GCA_006408695.1 Aepyceros melampus
GTGTCTCTTTCAATTCTGGTTTCCTCGGTGTGTATGCCCAGCAGTGGGATCGCTGGATCATAAGGCAGTTCTATTTGCAATTTTTTAAGGAATCTCCACACTGTTCTCCATAGTGGCTGTACTAGTTTGCATTCCCACCAACAGTGTAAGAGGGTTCCCTTTTCTCCACACCCTCTCCAGCATTTATTGCTTGTAGACTTTTGGATCGCAGCCATTCTGACTGGTGTGAAATAGTACCTCATTGTGGTTTTGATTTGCAATTCTCTGATAATAAGTGATGTTGAGCATCTTTTCATGTGTTTGTTAGCCATCCATATGTCTTCTTTGGAGAAATGTCTATTTAGTTCTTTGGCCCATTTTTTGATTGGGTCATTTATTTTTCTGGAGTTGAGCTGCATAAGCTGCTTGTATATTTTGGAGATTAGTTGTTTGTCAGTTGCTTCATTTGCTATTATTTTCTCCCATTCCGAAGGCTGTCTTTTCACCTTGCTTATAGTTTCTTTTGTTGTGCAGAAGCTTTTAATGTTAATTAGGTCCCATTTCTTTCTTTTTGCTTTTATTTCCAATATTCTGGGAGGTGGATCATAGAGGATCCTGCTGTGATTTATGTTGGAGAGTGTTTTGCCTATGTTCTCCTCTAGGAGTTTTATAGTTTCTGTTCTTACGTTTAGGTCTTTAATCCAATTTGAGTTTATTTTTGTGTGTGGTGTTAGAGAGTGATCTAGTTTCATTCTTTTACAAGTGGTTGACCAGTTTTCCCAGCACCACTTGTTAAAGAGATTGTCTTTATTCCATTGTATATTCTTACCTCCTTTGTTGAAGTTAAGGTGTCCATAGGTGTGTGGATTTATCTCTGGGCTTTCTATTTTGTTCCATTGATCTATATTTCTGTTTTTGTGCCAGTACAATACTGTCTTGATGACTGTGGCTTTGTAATAGAGCCTGAAGTCAGGCAAGTTGATTCCTCCAGTTCCATTCTTCTTTTTCAAGATTGCTTTGGCTATTCGAGATTTTTTGTATTTCCATACAAATCTTGAAATTATTTGTTCTAGTTCTGTGAAAAATACCACTGGTAGCTTGATAGGGATTGCATTGAATCTGTAGATTGCTTTGGGTAGTATACTCATTTTCACTATATTCTTCTGATGTCCTCTTTGATTTCTTTCATCAGTGTTTTATAGTTTTCTATATATAGGTCTTTAGTTTCTTTAGGTAGATATATTCCTAAGTATTTTATTCTTTTCGTTGCAATGGTGAATGGAATTGTTTCCTTAATTTCTTTTTCTACTTTCTCATTATTAGTGCATAGGAATGCAAGGGATTTCTGTGTGTTGATTTTGTATCCTGCAACTTTACTATATTCATTGATCAGCTCTAATAATTTTCTGGTGGAGTCTTTAGGGTTTTCTATGTAGAGGATCATGTCATCTGCAAACAGTGAGAGTTTAGTTCTTTTTCAATTTGGATTCCTTCTATTTCTTTTTCTGCTCTCAATGCTGTGGCCAAAACTTCCAAAACTATGTTGAATAGTAGCAGTGAAAGTGGGCACCCTTGTCTTATTCCTGACTTTAGGGGAAATGCTTTCAATTTTTCACCGTTGAGGATAATGTTTGCTGTGTGTTTGTCATATATAGCTTTTATTACGTTGAGGTGTGTTCCTTCTATTCCTGCTTTCTGGAGAGTTTTTATCATAAATGGATGTTGAATTTTGTCAAAGGCCTTCTCTGCATCTATTGAGATAATCATATGGCTTTTATTTTTCAATTTGTTAATGTGGTGAATTACATTGATTGATTTGCAGATATTGAAGAATCCTTGCATCCCTGGGATAAAGCCCACTTGGTCATGGTGTATGATCTTTTTAATGTGTTGTTGGATTCTGATTGCTAGAATTTTGTTAAGGATTTTTGCATCTATATTCATCAGTGATATTGGCCTGTAGTTTTCTTTTTGGGGGCATCTTTGTATGAACATATAATTCATTTCTTTTAGGTAAATGCATGTGGAGTGTCTGATTCATATGTTTAATTTCTTAAGGAATTTCCACAATGTTTCCAAAGTGATTGCATCTATTTTACATTCTCATGGCAGTTTGAGTTCTGCTTGTTCCACATCCTTACTAACACATGATATGATCAGTTTTAATTTAGATCTCATTCATTTTGGGTTAATGTTTTTATGTAGTCCGAAGTATGAATAAAATTTTTTTTGTTTTTGTTGGTTTTTTTGCATTTGGTGAACAATGTAATCATTATAGCACCACTTATTGGAAGGGTTATTCTCTCTCTCTCCTGCTTCCAGTACCATACTTTCTTGATGACTGTAGCTTTATACTAGTAAAGCCTGAAATTAGGTAGAATAAGTTCTCCAACTTTGTTCATCTTTTAGAAAGTTCTTTGTTTTTTCATGTGCATTGTAGAATGAGACTGTTGATTTTTGCCCAAAATGATACTGGAATTTTGATTGGGCTGCATTAAATCCATAGATCAGGGAGTTCCCTAATGGCCTAGTGGTTAGGATTCCAGGCTTTCACTACCATGGCCTACATGTAATCTCTGGTTGGAGATCTGAGGTCCCACAAGCACTGCAGCACAGACAAAAAAAACCATAGATCATATTTGAAAAGAATGTGAATCTCAGTATTGAGTCTAATGATTCATGAATATGGTGTATCTCTCAATTTATTTAGGTCTTTTTTAATTTCAGCAGTTTTATAGTTTTTAGTATACAAGTTTCAGACATCTTTTGTGGTATTTAAGTATTTGTCATACTAAAGTATTTCATATTTTTTAATGCTGTTGTAAATAATACTTTTTAAAATTTCAATTTACAATTCCTCATCCCTACTACCTAGAAATATAATTTTTGCATTTTGATTGTATTCTGCAGCCTTGTGAAACTCATTCTACTTTTTTTTAATAGATTTAACAGTCTTCTACATAGATGATCATTTGATAACCATCTGTGAATAAGGATAGTTTTCTTCCTTTTCAATCTGGATACATTTTCTTTTCTATGATTGTTTTCTCCATTATTTCATGAGTCAGCAAATCTGTTCTTATAAATAAGGATCTATTCAAACAAATTTATATATGCATTATCTCTCCTGCTTTCATGCTACAGTAGCAGATTGGGTAGTTGTAAAGACCAAATGGCCTCACAAAGACTGACTTACCGTCTGTTTCTGTTTTTAAAAATTTGAAATTGAAGAAATGCTTCCTTATTGTCCTGGTTAGGACCTTTAATTAAGGTATTAAATAAAAATGGTTAGAGCAAACATTCTTGGCTTTTCATAATGTTAGATAAAAATATTCAGTCTTCACCATTAAGTAATGACGTTCAGTCAGTTCAGTTCAGTTGCTCAGTCGTGTCCGACTCTGCGACCCCATGAAATGAATCGCAGCATGCCAGGCCTCCCTTTCCATCACCAACTCCGGGAGTTCACCCAAACTCATGTCCATCAAGTCAGTGATGCCACCCAGCCATCTCATCTCTGTCATCCCCTGTTCCTCCTGCCCCCAATCACTCCCAGCATCAGGGTCTTTTCCAGTGAGTCAACTCTTCACATGAGGTGGCCAAAGTATTGGAGTTTCAGCTTCAGCATCAGTCCTTCCAATGAACACCCAGGACTGATATCCTTGAGGATGGACTGGTTGGATCTCCTTGCAGTCCAAGGGACGCTCAAGAGTCTTCTCCAACACCACCATTCAAAAGCATCAACTCTTCGGCGCTCAGCTTTCTTCACAGTCCAACTCTCACATCCATACATGACCACTGGAAAACCATAGCTTTGACTAGATGGACCTTTGTTGGCAAAGTAATGTCTCTGCTTTTCAACATGCTATCTAGGTTGGTCATAACTTTCCTTCCAAAGAGTAAGCATCTTTTAATTTCATAGCTGCAGTCACCATCTGCAGTGATTTTGGAGCCCCCAAAAATAAAGTCTGACACTGTTTCCACTGTTTCCCCATCTATTTGCCATGAAGTGATGAGACCGGATGCTGTGATCTTAGTTTTCTGAATGTTGAGCTTTAAGCCAACTTTTTCACTCTCCTCTTTCACTTTCTGCCATAAGGGTGGTGTCATCTGCATATCTGAGGTTATTGATATTTCTCCTGGCATTCTTGATTCAAGCTTGTGCTTCTTCCAGCCCAGCGTTTCTCATGATGTACTCTGCATAGAAGTTAAATAAGCAGGGTGACAATATACAGCCTTGATGTACTCCTTTTCCTATTTGGAACCAGTCTGTTGTTCCATGTCCAGTTCTAACTGTTGCTTCCTGACCTGCATACAGATTTCTCAAGAGGCAGGTCAGCTGGTCTGGGATTCCCATCTCTTTCAGAATTTTCCAGTTTATTGCAATCCACACAGTCAAAGGCTTTGATGTAGTCAATAAAGCAGATATAGATATTTTTCTTGAACTCTCTTGCTTTTTCCATGATCCAGCAGATGTTGGCAATTTGATCTCTGGTTCCTCTGTCTTTTCTAAAAGAGCCTGAACATCAGGAAGTTCACGGTTCACGTATTGCTGAAGCCTGGCTTGGAGAATTTTGAGCATTACTTTCCTAGCATGTGAGATGAGTGCAATTGTGTGGTAGTTGGAGCATTCTTTGGCATTGCCTTTCTTTGGGATTGGAATGAAAACTGACCTTTTCCAGTCCTGTGGCCACTGCTGAGTTTTCCAGATTTGCTGGCATATTGAGTGATTGAACTCTCTTGCTTTTTCCATGATCCAGCAGATGTTGGCAATTTGATCTCTGGTTCCTCTGTCTTTTCTAAAAGAGCCTGAACATCAGGAAGTTCACGGTTCACGTATTGCTGAAGCCTGGCTTGGAGAATTTTGAGCATTACTTTCCTAGCATGTGAGATGAGTGCAATTGTGTGGTAGTTGGAGCATTCTTTGGCATTGCCTTTCTTTGGGATTGGAATGAAAACTGACTTTTCCAGTCCTGTGGTCACTGCTGACTTTTCCAAATTTGCTGGCATATTGAGTGCAGCACTTTCACAGTATCATCTTTCAGGATTTGAAATCTATTTGACAGTAATAGCTTTGCTAATGCTTCTGCTGCTGCTAAGTCGCTTCAATCATGTCTGACTCTGTGCAACCCCATAGATGGCAGCCCACCAGGCTCCGCCGTCCCTGTGATTCTCCAGGCCAGAACACTAGAGTGGGTTGCCATTTCCTTCTCCAGTGCATGAAAGTGAAAAGTGAAAGGGAAGTCACTCAGTCATGTCTGACTCTTCGCGACCCCATGGACTACAGCCTACAAGGCTCCTCCATCCGTGGGAGTTTCCAGGCAAGAGTACTGGAGTGGGGTACCATTGCCTTCTCCGTTGCTAATACTAAGAATAATCATATTCAAAAAATTGTTATTTGCCTTAAAATTCTTTTTTTTAATGATTAAGCATTGCAGTATATATTCTCTGAGAATATAGTATAAAGTATTAAATAAAATTCATGAAAATTATTTTTTGTATGTGAAAATAACTCAGGTGTAATATAAATGGGTGTCATGAACTTCAAGGGAAAGACTTAAGGAGTCTACTGAGTGGCTGAGAAAATGCTCTTTTACATAGTTCTTGAGTTCGCTGTTGAGATATATCTATATTTAAAGTGATTTTATGAAACAAGGAAGATCTCTCGAAATTACTGCTTTCTCTTTCCCAGATATTTTTATGTAAAACCGACAATAACTATAGAACTTTTTAGAAGTGGATGACCTTCTCAGAGAAAATACAAATATATCTTTATGTCTTCTTTTCATTTCCTTTTGTTTAAAAACTGTTGCCTTAAATTGGATCTTTTGGTATACAAAAGAATTCTTTGTAACATTTGACCACTTTGGTTTTCTTGGTTCATTTACTTGCCCATATGTTGATGAGGCAAACTGAAGTTAATAGCACCCTAAAATTGAGGGAAGACTCTTGAGAGTTGCTTGGACTGCAAGGAGATCCAACCAGTCCATTTTAAGGAGATCGGCCCTGGGATTTCTTTGGAAGGAATGATGCTGAAGCTGAAGCTCCAGTACTTTGGCCACCTCATGCGAAGAGTTGACTCATTGGAAAAGACTCTGATGCTGGGAGGGATTGGGGGCAGGAGGAGAAGGGGACGACCGAGGATGAGATGGCTGGATGGCATCACGGACTCAATGGACGTGAGTCTGAGTGAACTCCAGGAGTTGGTGATGGGCAGGGAGGCCTGGCGTGCTGCGATTCATGGGGTCACAAACAGACACGACTGAGCGACTGAACTAACAGAAAATTGAGAGAAACACTTGAAGTGATAATAACCTGTTCAAGATCTCAACTTTAAAACGTGAGCTTAGAAATTCAGGGAACATAAAAAAATAACAGTTTATTTTGCCTTATCCTCTGAATATATCATTGACATAATTATTCAGCTGTATGATCATCCTAGGATGTTCAGCATCTGCATAGATTGTTTACTAAACCTGCTGCTGCTGCTAAGTCGCATCAGTCGTGTCCAACTCTGTGCGACCCCATAGACGGCAGCCCACCAGGCTCCTCCGTCCCTGGGATTCTCCAGACAACAACACTGGAGTGGGTTGCCATTTCCTTCTCCAATGCATGAAAGTGAAAAGTGAAAGTGAAGTCACTCAATAGTGTTCGACCCTCAGCGACCCCATGGACTGTAGCCTACCAGGCTCCTCCGTCCATGGGATTTTCCAGGCAAGAGTACTGGAGTGGGTGCCAATGCCTTCTCCGTTACTAAACATATTACTTGCCAAAAATGGTTTGCAGAATTTTTCTAATGACATGAATATTGAAGTTCATTTTCAAAAAAGCAAAGATAAAACCATTAATAATGTCAAACAGGGTATTGTCTAGAGAATTCTAGCCAGTCATTTAGTTACTGTTTACAACTTATTACTGAATGTGCTTTACCATCAAGAACAAGCTTCTTATGGTGGTTGTATTAAAAATTAGCAGTTTTACACTGAGAGACCCAGTGCCAACCTCGAAAACTTGGTTGCATTGATGAGTAACAAACTGCATGTTGCAGATTCCCATACTGCTTGAATTCATTTCACGGTATTGGCAAAGAATCTGAATTTTTAACTGGAAACACACAATTCTCTTCCAAGCAGGTATTAAAAACACATTGTCTACTTTTCAGAGAATCATAGTAGACTTGCTGCACTTTGTCATTTTGACAGTAGTTTAAGGTTTGAAATATATTGAAATTACTTGAAAATATTAATTATCCTGCTCTATTTTCTCCTTCATAAAGTTAATATGATTCCAGTGCAATGTACCTTTTGTTTTTATATATATATGAAGAAATACATGGCCTACTTTAAAACTATTTTTCTTCAAAACAATGAATTTTTAAAATGAAGGAAAAGATAGTTAAATAATTGCAAAGCCACTGTTTTCAGTTAGACTTTTAGATTATATATATTCTTGATACTGAAACATTGAAGTTTCTTTTAAAGGAGACAAGCTTAAAAGCAGGCCAGTATTCCTGTGGTTTAATTTCAACTTTCTGGACAGTTAAATAGAATTTTGTACTTAAAATATTTTCATGTGGCTTTGTTTTAAGAGCAAAAAAAATATGAATTTGCCTTACAAAATGTAAAAGTTTTAAATGCACTTTTTTTCCTCACTTGTAAAAGCAACCTTAAAATTAAACTCAAATATCCTTATATATATGTGTGTTTATCAACTCCATATAGTAATTTTAAAGTGTACATGGTTTTTCCTAGGTAAAATTTATATCTCTCTGTAAGTGAAACAGTAAATCCTGGGCTTTCATATATGGACACTAAGTAATTTGTCAATATACCATATAGTTCTGATCGCACTAATAATACAAAGCTTAATTTTGTTCTTTAGTCTTGATGTATTCACTATAATGGTGGGAGAGACCTCAGCTTGGCAATCTACAGCAAGCTAGGAAAAGATAACATTATTCATACACATATGCTGAGAAAATGAGTGACAGAATGTAGGTACTTGAGTGGCCAGTGTCACTGCTCTGTTTATCTTGTATCAATCACTCTAGTCCTGAGCTAGAAGTACATGTATAACATAACACTCAGAAGTTCACATTCAAAAGAAAAATGTTAGGGATTTCTCTGGTGGGCCAGTGGTTAAGACTCTGCACTTCCATTGGAGGGGCCCCGGGTTCAAGCCCTGGTTGGAGAACTAAGATACCACAAGCCACATAGCACAGCCAAAATATATAGTCAAAAAGAAAAAGTTGATTAAACTTTTTAAATGAAATGATAACAAGCAGGAAACCGTTTATGAAGTTGCCATTTGGTTTCCTGATCAGCTACTTTCAAACTCAGCATTCTGCATCTGCAGTTGGTAATTTTGACTGAGTTCAAGATGATCAAGAATTATAGAACTGTTAACCTCATTTAGTATTTACAAGATGAGAGTTGTAAATAGGTACTCCTTGACATCCTCCAGGCCTCTTTGCCACCTTTGATTACTCTCTATTCCTTGGCAGTGTCATTCACTTTATGATTTCAGTTATCGTTTCCATATGTGTAGCTATATCTCCAGCCTCACATTTCCCATAAACTGCAACACAGCGCAGCATATCCTGCCAGTACATCAGATTCCAAACTGAAGTCATCATGTTCTCTCCTAAATCTTTTCTTTTTCTTTACTTTCTTTTTTAACCCATTATTGAGGGTTTTTTTTTCTTTTTTTTCTTTTTTTTTGTCCAGCCACTTGAATCAAAAAAGTGCTTATTATTCTACCATGCCAAGATTTCTCTCACATCCTTCCTCCCTTCTAGTCACCCTGCTACTATCCTATTTCACTCAGGTTCTCATCTCCCTTCATATTTGGTCACATGGTTATGTCTCTTCCAAACCAGGACACTTTTGAATGTAAGAGGGACATTATGGAGAATGAAGAGGCTCTTAATACATACAGTAGGACAACTGTTACACACACTATCCTTTGCAAATCTAGGTATATGATCACTGTTAATCTATTTTCTTCCTTCCTGTAACTAATTCATTAGTTTATAGCACTGCCAGATTTATCTTCTTTTTTTTTAATTGATATATAGTTGACTTACAATATTGCATTAGTTTCAGGTATATACAATACTGATTTGATTTTTTTTTTTGCAGATTATGCTGTATTATAGGTTATTACAAAATAATGGGTATAACTCCTGTGCTATACAACATATCCTTGTTGCTTATCTTTTTATGTGTAGTAGTTTGTATCAGATAATGCCATCACCTTAATTTGTCCCTCCCCTCTCCCCTATCCCCATAACCAAAGGGGACATTCTGGAGAGTAAAGAAGGCTCTTGTAATACCTAAACTAAGACAGCTGTTACACACTCAGACTGTCCCTTGCAAACCTGGGACAGTTTTAATCACTGTACTTTGGTTAATCTATTTCCTTCCTTCCTGTAGTTAATCCATCTACTGCACTACCAGACTTATCTTCTTTTTTTGAATTGATGTATAGTTGTTTTTTTTCTGTGTCTCTGAGTCTGTTTCTGTTTTGCATATAATCCATTTGTATTATTTTTTAGGTTCTATATATAATGATATCATAAAATATTTATCTTTATCCAATTTATTTCACTGAACTTGATAGTCTCTAGGTCTATTCACATTGCTGCAATGGCAGTATTTCATTCTTTTAATGGCTGAGTAATATTCCACTGCATATATGTGCCACATTTTTGCAATCTATTCACCTGTTGACGGGCATGGGGCTTGCTTCCATATCATGGCTGTACACATGGTGCTGCTATGAGCATTAGGAGGTAAACATCTTTTCCAGTTAGTGTTTTTGTTTTTCCAGATACATACCCAGGAGTGGAGTTGTTGGATTCATACAGTAGTTCCACTTTTGTTTTTTTAAGTAATCTGCATACTGTTTTCCAAGGTGGCTGCACCAGTTTACATTCCCCCAACAAGATGAGCTTTCCCCATAGCTCAGTTGGTAAAGAATCTGCCTGCAATGCAGGAGACCTGGGTTTTATCCCTGGATTGGTAAGATCCTCTGGAGAGGGAAATGGTAACCCACTCCAGTATTCCTGCCTGGAGAATCCCATGGACAGAGGAGCCTGGCAGGTCACAGTTCATGAGGTCATAAGAGCTGTACACGACTTAGCAACTAAATCACCACAGCAGTATGTGAGGGTTCCCTTTACACCACATCCTTTCCAAGATTTATTTGTAGACCTCACTGCTTTGCATTTCTCTAATAATTGATGATTTTGAGCACTTTCTCTTATGCCTGTTAACCATCTGTGTGTTTTGGGGGAAATGTCCAGCTCTTCTGCCTATATTTTGATTGTTTAGTTTTTTTATATTAAATTGTATGAATTGTTTGTCTATTTTGGACATTAACCCCTTGTTGATCACATTGTTTGTAAATATTTTCTCCCATTCTGGAGATTGTCTTTTCATTTTGTATGGTTTTCCTTTGCTGTGCAAAAGCTTTTAATTTTAATTAGGTCCTATTTGTTTATTTTTGCTTGTATTTGTTTTGCCTTAGGAGACTGATGCCAGAAACTATTGCTGTGATTTATGTTGAAAAGAGTTCTACTTGTGTTTTCATCTAGGAGTTTCATGGTTTCAGATCTTATATTTAGGTCTTCAAACAATTTTGAGTTTATTTTTTTTCATGCTGTGAGAGAATGTTCTCATTGTTTTACATTTGGCTTTCTAGTTTTCCCAGTACCACTTGTTGTAGAGACTATCTTTCTCCATTTGATAGTCTTACCTCCTTTGATATAGATTAATTGACCATTTTTGTGTAGGTTTATTTTTTAAATTGTTTTATTCTGACTTTTCATTACTAGTATATAGAAATATACCAGATTTCTGTATATTAATCTTATGCCCCACAACCTTGCTGAATTCATTAGTTCTGGAGACTTTTAAGTTTCTCTATATATAAAGACCACCTGAGCTGCCTCTTGAGAAATTGTATGCAGGTCAGAAAGCAACAGTTAGAACTGGACATGGAACAACAGACTGGTTCCAAATAGGAAAAGGAGTACGTCAAGGCTGTATATTGTCACCCTGCTTATTTAACTTATATGCAGAGTACATCATGAGAAACGCTGGACTGGGAGAAACAAGGATGAGATGGCTGGATGGCATCATGGACTCAATGGACGTGAGTCTGAGTGAGCTCCGGAAATTGGTGGTGGACAGGGAGGCCTGGCGTGCTGCGATTCATGGGGTCGCAAAGAGTCGGACACGACTGCGCGACTGAACTGAACTGATATATAAAGTATTATGTCATCTGCAAATAGTGACAGTTGTATCTCTTCCCTTCCAATTTGGATACCTTTTATTTCTTTTTCTTGACTTATTACTGAGGCTAGGATTTCCAATACTGTTATGTAGAAGCAACAAAAGTGGCCATTGTTGTTTTGTTCCTGAATTTATATGGAAGGCTTTCAGATTTTCACTGTTACTTTCGTTGTGGGTTTGTCATAAATGACCTTTGTTATGTTGAGATATGTTCCCTCTGTACCTACAATGAGAATTTTTATCATTACTGTGTGTTGAATATTGTCAAGTGCTTTTTCTGTCTATTGAGATAACCAAGTAATTTTTTCTTTCCTTTTGTTAATGTGATGTATCACATTGATTGATTTACATATGTTGAACCATCCTTGTGACCCAGGAATGAATCCAACTTGATCAAAGTATATGATCCTTTTTATGCATCATTGCCAATATTTTGTAGAGGACTTTTGCCTCTTATACTTATCAAAGATATTGGCCAGTAATTTTCTTTTTTGTAGTGTCCTTGGTTTTGGTAGCAGGAGAGTAGTAGCCTCATAGAATGATTTCTTTCTCTTTGAATTTTTAAGAATAGTGTGAGGACAGGTGTTAGTTCTTCCTTATATGTTTGATAGAGTTCCCTTATGAAACTGTCTGGCCCTAGACTTTGGTATACAGATTCAATTTCACTTCTAGTGATTGTTGTTGTTGTTCAGTCACTCAGTCATGTCTGACTGTTTGCAACCCCATGCACTGCAGCACATGAGGCTTCCTTGTCCTTCACCATCTCCCAGAGCTTGCTCAAACTTATGTCCATCAAGTCAGTAATGCCACCTAACCATCTCATCCTCTGTCATCCCCTTCTCCCCTGCCTTCAGTCTTTGTGAGCATCAGGGTCTTTTCTAATGAGTCAGGTTTTCATATCCGGCAGCCAAAGTATTGGAGCTTTCATCTTCAGCATCAGTCCTTTCAGTGAATCTCAGGATTGGTTTCCTTTAGGATTGACTGGTTTGATCTCCTTGACTCTCAAGTCTTCTCTAACACCATAGTTCAAGAGTATCAATTCTGTGCTCAGCCTTCTTTATTGTTCAATTCTCACATCCATACAGACAACTGGAAACCCATAGTTTTGACTATATGGACATTTGTTGGCAAAGTAATGTCTCTGTTTTTTATTATGCTGTTAGGTTGGTTATAGCTTTTCTTCCAAGGAGCAAGTGTGGCTGCAGTCACCATCTGCAGTGATTTTGGAGCCCAAAAAAATAAAGTCTGTCACTGTTCCCATTGTTTCCCCATATATTTGCCATGAAGTGATGGGACTGGGAGGGCTTCCCTGGTGGCTCAGGCAGTAAAGCGTCTGCCCGCAATGCAGGAGACCTGGGTTTGATCCCTGGGTCGGGAAGATCCTCTGGAGAAGGAAATGGCAACCCACTCCAGTATTCTTGCCTGGAAAATCTCATGGATGGAGCCTGGTAGGCTACAGTCCATGGGGTCGCAAAGAGTCGGACACGACTGAGCGACTTCACTGACTGATGGGACTGGATTCCATGAACTTAGTTTTTTGAATGCTGAGTTTTAAGCCAGCTTTTTAACTCTCCTCTTTCACTTTCATCAAGAGGCTCTTTAGTTCCTCTTCACTTTTTGCCATAAGGGTGGTGTCATCTGCATATCTGAGATTATTGATATTTCTCCCAGCAATCTTGGTTCCAGCTTGTGCTTCATCCAGTCCAGCATTTCACATGATGTGCTCTGCATAGAAGTTAAATAAACAGGGTAACAATACACAGCCTTGATGTACTCCTTTCCCAGTTTGAAACCAATCCATAGTTCCATCTCCAGTTCCAAGTGTTGCTTCTTGGCCTGCTTACAGATTTCTCAGGAGACAGGTCGGTGGTCTGGTATTCCCATCTCTTGAAGAATTTTCCAGTTTGTTATGATCCACACAGTCAAAGTCTTTAGTGTAGTCAGTGAAGCAGAAGTAGGTGTTTTTCTGGAATTCTCTTGCCTTTTCTATGATTCAACAGATGTTGGCAGTTTGATCTCTGGTTCCGCTGCCTTTTCTAAATCCAGCTTGAACATCTGGAAGCTCTTGGTTCACCTACTGTTTAAGCCTAGCTTAGAGAATTTTGAGCATTACTTTACTAGTACATGAAATGAGTGCAGTTGTTGGTAGTTTGACAGTGCCTTTCTTTGGGATTGGAATCAAAACTGACCTTTTCCAGTCCTGTGTCCACTGCTGATTTTTTGAAATTTGCTGACATATTGACTGCAACACTTATGCAGTATCATCTTTTAGGATTTAAAATAGCTCAACTGGAATTCCATTACCTCCACTAGCTTTGTAGTGATGCTTCCTAAGGCCCACTTGACTTCGCATTCCAGGATGTCTGGCTAGGTGAGTGATCACACCATCATGGTTATCTGGATCATGAAGATCTCTTTTGTATAGTTCTTCTGTGTATTTTTGCCACCTCTTCTTAATATCTTCTGTTTCCTTTAGTGCCATACCGTTTCTGTCCTTTATTGTGCTCTTCTTTGCGTGGAATGTTCCCTTGGTATCTCTAATTTTCTTGAAGAGATATCGAGTCTTTCCCATTCAGCCGTTTTACTTTATTTCTTTGCATTGATCACAGAGGAAGGCTTTCTTATCTCTCCTTGCTATTCTTTGGAACTCTGGATTCAAATGGGTATATCTTTCCTTTTCTCCTTTGCCTTTTGCTTCCAATTTTTCCGTACTCTCACTTTCAGTCTATATGTGTTGGGTTGCTTGTAGGCAGCATATATGTGGGTCTTTGTATCCATTCAGCCATTCTGTTTCTTCTGGTTGGAGCATTTAATCCATTTATATTTAAATTAATTATTGATATATGTGTTTCTATTGCCATTTTCTTAATTGTTTATGGTTTGTTATGTAGAACTTTTTCTTCTCTTGTATTTCCTGACTATATAAGTCCCTTTAACATTTGTTATATATAACTGGTTTGGTGGTACTGAATTCTCTTAACTTTTGCTTCTCTGTAAAGCTTTTGACTTCTCCATCAATTTTGAATGAGATCCTTGCCAGGTAGAGTAACGTTGGTTGTACATTTTTCCCTTTCAGTACTTTAAATATATCCTGCCATTCTCTTCTGGCCTGCAGAGTTTCTGCCGAAAGATCGGCTGTTAAAAAGGTCAGCTTTTAGTTGGATAAGTTAGGTTGTTTGAGATTTTTCTTGTTTCTTGGAGAAAGCCTTTATCACTGTGAAATTCCCTCTTAAATGTGCTTTTCCTGCATCCCATATATTTTGGAAAGTTATGTTTTCAATTTCATTTGTCTCAAAATATTTTCTGATTCTCTCTTTGATTTCATTGTTGATCCACTAGATTTTAGTAGCACATTGTTTAGTCTCTACATGTTTCTTCTTTTCCTGTTTTCCTTTCTGTAGTTGATTTCTAATTCATACTGATGTATTGAAAAAAAAATACTTCATGTAATTTCTATCCTCTTACATTTGTTGAGACTTTTATTATCTAGGATATGACCTACCCTGAAGAACATTCCATGTGCACATGAAAAGAATGTGTTTTTGAATGTCATGTCCTGTAGACATCAATTAAGTCCAACAGGTCTGTTGTGTCCTTTAAGAACACTTGCCTTATTGTCTGTCTGTATGATCTGTGATTGATATCAGAGGAGAATCAAAGTCTCCAACTATTACTGTATTATTATCACTTTCTCCCTTTATGTCTGTTACTGTTCGCTTCATATATTTAGGTGCTCCTGTGTATATATGTTAACAAGTGTAATATTATCTTCCTGTCCTGATCTCTCCTTTATCATTATATAGTGCCCTTCTTTGTCTTTTGTTATAGCGTTTGATTTAAAGTCTAATTTGTCTGATATGAGTATTGCTAGCCCCCAGACTTATCTTCTTAAAACATTGTTTTAGTCATTCTTCCATCTTCATGATTCTTTAGTGGCTCGAAATTATAAATTACCTACCAAATAGAGTCTAAATGTTCAGGCACGATCTTCAAAGTTGTCTTTAGTCCAATTTCAGTTTCTCTCTCCTACGTTGCCGGGGTCCAGCCCCGGTGGATCCAGGGTGATTCGAAGGTGGAGACGGAGTCGGCAAGAAAAACACTTTTAGAAATATAAGATTAGATTAGGAAATAATAGTATAGTAGGGAAATTTAGATAGAGAAAAGAAGGCTGAATAACTTGATTTATGTGGAATACCAATCACCACCTACATAGGCCACAGGCGTCTTTCCGTTCTCCCGAAGGAGAGGAAGCACTGAGGCCTCCCCGGTCCAATCTTAGAAGCCCAGGCATAATTAGTAGGCTTTGTGAGGACCCACTCCCCAGATGGAAATTCAGCCAGAAGAGGAAAGAAAGAACGACACGGGGGGAATCAGCCTTTCCAGAAACTGATCCCATTTTCTTTATTTTCAGTTTTGCTTATATACATTTTTTACACATAGGGATGAATACAGAGTCACGTGGGGGTCAGCAGTCCTGACCTTTATCAAAATCAGGTGCTTTACATAAGAAAGGGTCTTAGGGGTTTTACATCATCTTCTGGCCATGAGGCCTGCTGACACTTCATGACCCTCTCTTTCTGATAACCAAAAAACTCATTTTTTCCAAGGGTATTTTTTCTTAAACCAGGCACCACCCTCCAGATAAAGTCACATTCCTATAGGGTAAGGGTGTAATGAGTTACAATCAAGAAAGGGATTTATCTAACCCAAGGTTAACATGATTAATCTTAAAGGTTAATACTTATTTCTCTTATATGCTAGTTATATTCATTATAAGGGCAGGGAATATGAAGATTTAGCAACAAAACATCAGCCCAACAAGTGAAGTCCTTTCACCAATACAATTCCTAATCAACCCACTATACTAGTAAATTCTAAGTTCCCAAAAGAATCTGCCTTTAGTAAGTCTAAAACATCTCGTGCCTCTCGCTTTGGGAGGCTGTAAACAATCACATGTGGCCGGATGAACCTATACAGGCAGGCTAGATAACCTTCAGAGGAGTTCGTAAGTTGAAACACTCTTGTCACGCCCAGGAATTTTATCAACTGGAGCTGCAAGTTAACTCCTCCGAGAGAAATGGTTATGGGGGAGAGCCCCCCGTAAAGTCAGAGGTGTAGGTGAGAGCATAAAACAGATTCTTGGTTTTGGGGGTAGATGCTCGGGAACAGGGGGTTTCCTGAGGCTTGATCACGCCTTTGCATATGCCAAGCCTCCTTCCTCATGACCTTTGCCACGGGCGGAGTTCCTCACACTGGCCCCCGACACTACGTTATTTCTTTTACAATTTTATTGAGATATAATTGACACACAGCACTATATATGTTTAAGATGTAGACCATAATGACTTACATTGCGAAATGATTACAATGTTAGTTAACATCCGTCATCTCATTGACATAAAAAAAAAGTCAGGGAAATATTTTTTCATTGTGATGAGAAATCTTAGGATCTACTCTCTTAACAACTTTCAAACATACCATATAGCAGTGTTAACTGCAGTCATTGTGTCATACATTACATTACATCCCCAGTACATATTTGTCTTGTAACTGGAAGTTTGTACCTTTTGACTACCTTTATCCAGTTTTTCCACCTCCCACTCTGGTAACCACAAATTTAATCTCTTTTTCTGTGAGTTTGGGATTTTTATTTATTTTTAGATTCCACTATTTATTTTTTAGCTGGAGAAGGAAATGGCAACCCACTCCAGTATTCTTGCCTGGAAAATCCCATGGACTGAGGGGCCTGGTAGGCTACAGTCCATGGGGTCACAAAGAGTCAGACACGACTGAGCAACTTCACTTTCATTTATTTTTAGAGTCTGTGTATAAGTGAGATCATACAAATATTTGTCTTTCTCTGTCTGACTTATTCCACTTACCATAATGCCCTCAAGGTCCATCCATGTTGCATTGTTATTATTTCCTCAGTCAAGCAACTCAATGCTAATAGTAACTTTTCTGATCCTGAGTTACCTCATTAGTAAAACAGAATTAAAATGTTTATTCCTCACTTATGAAGCTGAAAGGGGTATTATATGTTAGAATGTAGCTTAGTACATAGATAGTACTATGTACTGTCTACCTACTGCCAAGTACTTGGTACATGCACACTGAGGAACTGGTAACTACTATTACATACTATAATTTTGTATATCTTCTCTACCTTCTTCTACTCTGTGAAATATTCTCATCCTCTTCTCTAACCTCTCTATCTCCAAATTCCTTAATCCTTCCTATCCTTGAATATTCCAAAAGTGCATTCCCTTGAAACCACTTTTTTTTTTACATTTTTTTATTGAAGGATAATTGCTTTACAGAATTTTGTTGTTTTCTGTCAAACATCAGCATGAATCAGCCATAGGTATACATATATCCCCTCCCTTTGAACCTCCCTCCCATCTCCCTCCTCATCCACCCACCTAGGTTGATACAAAGCCCCTGTTTGAGTTTCCTTAGCCATACAGCAAATTCCCATTGGCTATCTATCTTATATATGGTAATGTAAGTTTCCATATTACTCTTTCCATACATCTCATTCTCTCCTTCCCTCTCCCCATGTCCATAAGTCTATTTTCTATGTCTGTTTCACCATTGCTGCCCTGTAAATAAATTCTTCAGAACCATTTTCCTAGTTTCTATATATGTACGTTAGATTATGATATTTATCTTTCTCTTTCTGACACTTCACTCTGCATAATAGGTTCTAGGTTCACCCACCTCATCAGAACTGACTCAAATGTGTTCCTTTTTACGGCTGAGTAATATTCCATTGTGTATATGCACCATAATTTCTTTATCCATTCATCTATCTATGGACATCTAGGTTGCTTCCATGTTTTAGCTATTGTAAACAGTGTTGGAGTGAACAGTCAGCTGCTGCTGCTGCTGCTAACTCGCTTCAGTCATGTCTGACTCTGTGTGACCACATTGACAGCAGCCTACCAGAATCCGCTGTCCCTGGGATTCTCCAGGAAGAAAACTGAAGTGAGGTGCCATTTCCTTCTCCAATGCGTGAAAGTGAAGTCGCTCAGTCATGCCCAACTCTTTGCGACCCCATGGACTGCAGCCTACCAGGTTCCTCCATCTGTGGGATTTTCCAGGCAAGAATACACCTGTGGCGGATTCATGTTGATGTATGGCAAAACCAATACAATATTGTAAAGTAAAAATAAAATAAAATAAATAAATAAATAAATAAAATGAATGGATTCTCAAGCTACCAAAAAAAAAAAAAAAAAAAGTACTGGAGTGGGTTACCATTGCCTTCTCCGAACAATGGGATACATATGTCTTTTTCAGTTTTTATTTCCACAGGGTATATGCCTAGAAGTGGGATTGCCAGGTCATGTGGTGGTTTTATTCCTAGATTTTTAAGGAATCCATACTGCCTTTCATAGTGGCTGTATCAATTTACATTCCCACCAACAGCGCAAGAGCGTTCCCACTTCTCCACACCCCCTCCAGCATTTATTGTTTGTAGACTTTTTGATGATGGCCATTCTAACGAGAGTGAGGTGATATCTCATCGTGATTTTGATTTGCATTTCTCTAGTAATGAGCAGTGTTGAGCATCTTTTCATGTGTTTGTTAGCCATCTGTATGACTTCTTTGGGGAAATGTCTGTTTAGGTCTTTTTCCCACTTTTTGATTGAGTTGTTTTCCTGGTATTAGTTATATAAACTGTTTGTATATTTTGGAAATTAATCCTTTGTCAGTTGTTTCATTTGCTATTATTTTTTCCCATTCTGAGGGTTGTCTTTTCACCTTGCTTACAGTTTCTTTTGCTGTGCAAAAGCTTTTAAGTTTAATCAGATCCCACTTGTTTACTTTTGTTTTTATTTCCATTACTCTAGGAGGTGGGTCATAGAGGATCCTGCTTTGATTTATGTTATCTAGTGTTCTGCCTATGTTTTCTGGTCTTACATTTAGGTCTTTAATCCATTTTGAGTTTATATTTGTGTATGGTGTTAGGAAGTGTTCTAATTTCATTCTTTATACATAGCTGTCCAGTTTTCCCAGCACCATTTATTGAAGAGGCAGTCTTTGCTCCATTGTATATTCTTGCCTCGTTTGTTAAAAATAAGGTACCCACGGGTGCATGGGCTAATTTCTCGGCTTTCTATCTTGTTCCATTGGTCTATATTTCTGTTTTTGTGCCAGTATCATACTGTCTTGATAACTGTAGTTTTGTAGTATAATCTGAAATCCCGAAGGTTGATTCTTCCAGCTCTATTCTTCTTTATCAAAACTGCTTTGGCTATTCGAGATCTTTTGTGTTTCTATATGAATTGTGAAATTTTTTGTTCTAGTTCTGTGAAAAATGCCATTGGTAACTTCATATGGATCACATTGAATTTGTAGATTGCATTTGGTATTTTCACAATACCAATTTTTTCATTTCACAATATTGATTCTTTATTTTCATAATACTGATTCTTCCTACCCAGGAACATGGAATATCTCTCCATCTGTTTATGGCATCTTTGATTTCTTTCATTAGTGTCTTATAATTTTCTGTGTAGAGTTCTTTTGTCTCCTTAGGTAAGTTTATTCCTAGATATTTAATTCTGTTTGTTGCAATGGTGAATGGGATTGATCCCTTAATTTCTCTTTCTGATTTTTCATTGTTAGTGTATAGAAATGCAAGTAATTTCTGTGTGTTGATTTTATATCCTGCAATTTTGCTAAATTCACTGATTAGCTCTAGTAATTTTCTGATACTATCTTTAGGTTTTTCTATGTACAGTATCACATCATCTACAAACAGTGAGAGCTTTGCTTCTTTTCCAATCTGGACTTTTTTATTTCTTTCTTCTCTGATTGCTGTAGCTAGGACTTCCAGAACCATGTTGAATAATAGTGGTGAAAGTGGACACCCTTGTCTTATTCCAGATCTTTGGGGGAATGCTTTCATTTTCTCACCATTGAGAATAATGTTTGCTGTAGGCTCATCATATGTGACCTTTACTATGTTGAGGTAGGTTCCTTCTATGCACATTTTTTGAAGAGTTTTGATATAAATGGTTGCTGAATTTTGTCAAAGGCTTTTTCTGCATCTATTGAGATTATCATATGGTTTTTATCTTTCAGTTTGTTAATATGGTGTGTCACCTTGATTGATTTGTGTATATTCAAAAATCCTTACATCCCAGGAATAAACCCAACTTGATCATGGTGTGTGAGCTTTTTGATGTGTTGCTAAATTATTTTCGCTAAAATTTTTTAAGGATTTTTGCATCTATGTTCATCAGTGATATCGGCCTGTAGTTTTTGTGTGTGTGTTGTCTTTGTCTGGTTTTGGTATCAGAGTGATGGTCGCCTCATAGAATGAGTTTGGAAGTGTTCCTTCCTCTGCCAATTTTTGAAAGTGTTTTAGAAGAATAGCGTAGCTCTTCTCTAAATGTTTGATAGACTTTTCCTGTGACGCTATCTGGTCCTGGGCTTTTTTTTGNGGGGAGGTGGGAGGAAGATTTTTGATCACGAAAATGAAGTACAATAGATTTCTCTGGTGAACAAAGGAAATCAAAAATTATGTTTACCAGTTAAGAACAAAACTAACTAAAGTACAAACTGGATAAAAAACTAAAACAAAGTGCCAACTGGGGAATAAAGCAATGAAAATAAAATTAGCAAATACGTTGAGAGGAAAAGAAAGAAGGAATAGATATGAAAAGTTAAATATAGGTAGATAAAGAAGATTTATATATATTAAAGATTAACCATAAGGGTAAAAGAACAGTTGGAAAAGCAAACAAAAGAATAAATGTAGAAAGAAGCCACTTTTTATTCCTCCCAACTGAGAGTGTAAAATTCATGTAGTGATTAATAGATATGTCTTTATACCTTGTCTATTCATGTGTGTATCTTTGCTTCCATAATGGAGTATTGTTTACTTGAGGAAAGGAACTCTTAACACTCATTATAATGCATTCCCCACACCCTAGTGCTGGACTTTTAGGTAATGACTATCGTTAATTATTAAAATTTTTACAATTAAAGGGCTCATCTTTTAGATTATGAAGCAACTGAGACCTACAGTACTATGTTTTTCAAATACAGTACATTTGTATATGAAATATTATGCAGTTGTTTAAAAGAATGAAGTAGATTTTTCCATGTACTAACATGAAAAGATAACCATGGTATTCTATTGAGTATTAAGAAATAAGGCAATTATGAGAGTATTGAAAAGTATATATGGCTGTATGGAATGGCTGTATCTGCATATTCCTTAAAAAAAAAAAGATTTTAAAACTATATACCTGTTAACAGTGTTTATTGTATTTATGCAGTACATTTATAATTATAGTAAGAAGGGAATATGGAGAAGGAAATGGCAACCCACTCCAGTATTCTTGCTTGGGAAATCCCATGGATAGCGGAGCCTGGAAGGCTACAGCCAGGAGTTGCAAGAGTTGGACACAACTGAACGACTAAACAACAATATCCACAGGACTATGGCAGGCTTCTGCAACCAGGCAGCCTTTAAATAAAGGGTTACAAATCTCCCATTTCACCCCCCCCCACACCACACCAT
>SJXQ01008778.1:170386-181523 GCA_006408695.1 Aepyceros melampus
ATATAATTACAGAGACCCTTGACTTTCAGATTGTTTTCTTTTTGTGTGTGTGTCAAAAAATAAATAAAAGTAATCCACAAAATACATTCATTATATTTACCAATTTTTAAGTGTTCTGTAGTGTTAAGTATGTTCACATTATTTGGCAACAGATAATATAAGTGTATTAATACCGTATGTGTATCTGTGATGATTTTTCTTAGCATAATGTTCTCCAAGTCCATTAATTTAGCATGGGACAGAATTTCTTGAATATATACCCAGAAGTGGCATTGCTTCTCAGTTCAATCAGTTCAGTCACTCAGTCGTGTCCGACCCTTTGTGACCCCATGAATCACAGCACGCCAGGCCTCCCTGTCCATCACCAACTCCTGGAGTTCACCCAGACTCATGTCCATTGAGTCAGTGATGTCATCCAGCCATCTCATCCTCTATCATCCCCTTCTCCTGCCCCCCAATCCCTCCCAGCATCAGGGTCTTTTCCAACTCTTTGCATGAGGTGACCAAAGTATTGGAGTTTCAGCTTCAACATCAGTCCTTCCAATGAATATTCAGGATTGATTTCCTTTAGGATGGACTGGTTGGATCTCCTTACAGTCCAAGGGATTCTCAAGTGTCTTCTTCAACAACACAGTTCAAAAGCATGAATTCTTCAGCACTCAGCTTTCTTTACAGTCCAACTCTCATATACATACATGACTACTGGAAAAACCATAGCTTTGACTAGACAGACCTTTGCTGGCAAAGTAATGTCTTTGCTTTTTAATATGCTGCTCTCTGCTGCTGCTGCTGCTAAATCGCTTCAGTTGTGTCCGACTCTGTGCGATCCCATAAATGGCAGCCCACCCAAGCTCCCGTCCCTGGGATTCTCCAGGCAAGAATACTGGAGTGGGTTGTCATTTCCTTCTCCGTCATTTACAAGCTGGTAAAATGTAATTTATATCTGAGGGCAAGACATGAAAATATGCTGTCTAGGTTGGTCATAACTTTTCTTCCAAGGAGTAAGCATCTTTTAATTTCCTACTGCAGTCGCCATCTGCAGTGATTTTGGAGCCCAAGAAAATAAAGTCTCTCACTGTTTCCATTGTTTCCCTAACTATTTGCCATGAAATGATGGGACCAGATGCCATGATCTTAAGTTTTCTGAATGTTGAGTTTTAAGCCAAATTTTTCACTCTCCTCTTTCATCAAGAGGCTCTTTGGTTCCTCTTCACTTTCTGCCATAAGGGTGATGTCACCTGCGTATCTGAGGTTATATTTCTCCTGGCAGTCTTGATTCTAGCTTGTGCTTCATCCAGCCTGGCATTTCATATAATGTACTCTGCGCTGAAGTTAAATAAGCAAGGTGACAATTCACAGTCTTGACATACTCCTTTCCCAATTTGGAATCAGTCTGTTTTTCCATGTCCAGTTCTTAGTGTTGCTTCTTGACCTACATACAGATTTCCCAGGAGGCAGGTCAGATGGTCTGGTATTCCCATCTCTTGAAGAATTTTCCACAGTTTGTTGTGATCCACACAGCCAAAGGCTTTAACATAGTCAATAGAGCATTGCTTAATCATATAGCAATTCTGCTTGTTATATTCTGTTCTTTTGATAGTGATCATGCTAATGGGTATGCGATGATATAGTGGTTTTGATTTATATTTCTCTTATGATCATCTGTATATCTTCTACGGAGAATTGTCTTTTCAAGTTCTTTGCCCACTGTTTAGTCAAATTATCTGTTTTTTGTTGTTGAGTTACAGAAGTTTCTTATATATTCTGGATATTAGCCTATTTTTCAGATGTGGGATTTGCAAATATTTTCTCCCATTCGGCCAGTTGCCTTTTCACTCTGTTTATTATTTCCTTTGATGTGCAGAATTTTTAAGTTTGATATAGTCTGTTTTGTCTATTTTTGCTTTTGTTGTCTGGGCTTTTGATGTTTATCTGAAAAATTACTGCCAAGTCTAGCATCCTAAAGCTTTTCCCTTACCTTTCTCCTAGGAGTTGCAGTTTTAGGCCTATGGTTTAGGTCTTTCATCCATTTTGAGTTTATTTGAATATGGTATATGGTAAGTTTCCAAATTCACTTTTGGCATGTGGATATCCAGTTTTCCCAACACTATTTATGAAGAGACTGTTCTTTTCCTTTTGTGTAATCTTGTACAGATTCTTTGGCCGTATATGCAAGGGTTTATTTCTGGACTCTCTATTGTGATCCTTTGGCCTATATAACCTGTCTTTATTTCTGCACCACACCATCTTGATTGGTCATCTCATGTATTCTTCATAACAACTATGTGAGCCAGGTATTATTATCCCCACATTCTATAAAGGTAATTGAGTTCTAGAGAGGTTAAGAAAATGCCCCAAGGTCAAATAGCCAGTAAGGTCAGAAGCAGAATTAAATCTCAGTCGGTTTTAAGGGTATTATTTTATGAATAGTTCTTTGTTCTTAACCTTAGCTAATATACTGTGGGGCTATTGTGATCACCAATCAACATTACTGTGATTTAATTAGAAGAATATCTGAGTCTATCTGACTACTCACTACTGGGCAATGGATTTGCAAGATGAATTAATTGGGCCAAGGCACAGTAGAGCCATTCAGAATGAATACTGAACCCTGGGACCCAAATGATCACGCAGCGATACCAGTGAACTCCTAAAGCAAAAGCTTGTCCACGTAATAAATCTATTTGTTCCATTCCTAGATATATTCATTCATTCCTTCTCCATGTGGCATTTCCTTCATAACAGTTCTTCTAACTATAACTTTTTAATTAGAATGATATGCTCTCATTATGTATCCCATTTACTGTATGAAGCTGTTGTGCTTGCTTCACATAAACAACTTGTTGCTATAGAGTAATTCACTTAAAATCATTAGAAGAGAAGACATCAGTATAGAAACTAACCACTTGGTTACTATACCTTCTTGGCAATGACTTTACTTCAGTCAAACATGGAGGGGGAAAGGTAGTCAAATCCCTCTAGTTGTGCCTTTGTTAAGCATCTCAACTTTTTCATTTATTCAACAAACACGCAATTACTATATACAAGCATTACACCAGGTGTTGGGATATCAGAGGTGGAAACAAAACAAAACCCACCTGTCCTCATGAGGCCCCCGTCTAATGAGGAAAATGGGAAAATAAATGGATGATTTTAATACATTAAAATAGAGAAATGTATGTAGTCTATGAAAGCACATGAGGGAAGCACTTAGCTCAACAGAGAGGATCAAGAAGTAATCTCACAGATGTCTTCTTACAATAATACTTTAACCTAATCTCAAAGTTCAGAGGTACAGAAATGTGAACAAGCGTCACTCATAGTTCACTACAATTGAAACATTAAAAGAGGTGTCATGGGAGATTTCTGATTTCATGGCTGAAAACAATTCAGGCATGTACATGTGTGGTGAGTTGTGTCCAACTCTTTGTGACCCTATAGACTGTAGCCCACAAGTTCCTCTGTCCATGGGATTTTCCAACAAGAATACTGGAGCAGGTTGCCATTTCCTACTCCAGGGGATCTTCCTGACTCAGGAATCAAAGTCACATCTCTTGGATCTCCTGCATTGACAGGTGGACTCTTTACCACTGGTGCCACCTGGGAAGCCCATTCTAGCAGATGAAGCAAAACTTTGTAGCCCAATTTGCTCAACTTTTGAAGTGTTGGTTGTGCGATGCGCAGTTGGGGGTTGTTGGGGGAGAATTGAGCACTTTATATTGACCAATGCCGGCTGCAGGCATTGCAGTTTTCAGTGCATCTCATCCATTTGCTGAGCATACTTCTCAAATATAATGGTTTCGCCATGATTCAGAAAGCTGTAGTGGATCAGGCTGTCAGCAAACCACTGAACAGTGACCATGACGCTGTTTTTGGTACAAGTTTGGCTTTGGAAAGTGCTCTGGAGCCTCTTCTCAGTCCAACTTCTAAGCTGGTAATCGCTGGTTGTTGCATACAATCCACTTTCCATCTCACATCACAATCCAATTGAGAAATGGCTTGTTTTTGTTGCATAGACTAAGAGAAGATAACACTTCAAAATGACGATTTTTTTGATTTGTGGTTATCTCATGAGACACCCACTTAGCAGCTTTTTCACCTTTCCAATTTGCTTCAAATGGCAAATGACTGTAGAATGGTCAACACTGAGTTCTTGGGCAACTTCTTGTGTAGTTGTAAGAGGATCCACTTTGATAGTTGCTCTCAATTGGTTGTTGTCAACTTCCAATGGCTGGCCACTATGCTCCTCATCTTGAAGACTGTTGTCTCCTTTGCAAAATTTCTTGAACCACCACTGGCCTGTGTGTTCATCAGCAGTTCCTTGGCCAAATGCATTATTGATGTTGTGATTGTTTCCGCTGCTTTATGACCCATTTTAAATTCCAATAATAAAATTGCTCCCATTTGCTTTTTATATAACATCATCTCCATACTCTAAAAGACGTATAAAATAGACAGCAAATAATAATTCATTAGCAAAAAACTACTGCGAGAAATGTGCATTCAAATGATGTATAACATAACCACATTTAAGAATGTACTTCAATATCAAATGGCAAAATTCAGCAATGCAAATCTGTAATTACTTTTCACCAATTTAATAATTTCTATCAACTGTATAAGTCTTTCAACCATTTTCTTGGTTTTTTCTTTCAGAAAAATAGCAGAATGACATGGAATTTAATATTTCCTGTAGATTGGAAACTGTTACTATTCATATGTTTTGGAGTCCCATGTTTGAACATAAAAAGAAGAAATGTTTCTCTCCTCTTAACACAATTCCATCCTTGGCCCTCATACTTCTGCACAGACCACAAACTGACAAAAGCTGTATATCTCAAAACTGGATAAAGAAAAAAGACGGGAATGGAAATTACCTAGAAGTCACAATTCCTTTCTTTTGGGGTCCCTGAAAATTGCCTCATGTCTGAGCACATTCATAGCATCAGATGCTGCACTCAGTCTCCAGAAACCATATGAGCAAGGCATGGTGGCCAGCACTAGTAAGGATTTCTTAAATCTGACCCAAAGCAGGTTGAAGAGTACAAAAGTGCAGGCACAAGGGCCCTGTTGGCCTTAGGAGTAAAAATTCATAGCCATTGTGTTATCCTCTTCCTCCCCCAGCTGAATTGGAGTGTTTTTGCCAAGTGTTTTTTCCATCCATTTATAGAAACTAGGGTATGTGTGCATTGAAAGGTGTGGCTGATTTGGACTTGGGTAAATTTTTCCTTGGAATCTTCTAACTATATGAAACAACATCACTAACAGCTTCCTTTTTATATGAAAGGAAAGCATGATAACACACTGGTGGCCCCAAAGTGGGATTGGCTGCTATTGCAAATTGTTGAGAGAGCAGAAACAAATGTTACATAGATTAAAATATTGTTTTAATTGACATAGTATAAAATGCTCATGGGGATGAGGATATCTTTAACAACAAATGAACTGGACATTGAATCTAAAAGGAAAGTGGATATCAAAGTAATGCAGCTAGAATATCAACCATAAACCTTGGTAGCTCAACTGTCCCTGACAAAACCCCAAAATGTTGACATTTATTCACAGGAAGTGTTGGAGAATTTTTGTATTCAGTATCTCAATCCTGGGAATATATAATATATTCTGGCACAGATTCAAAGAATAAAAATAATGTGTGAGATTAATATAGAAAACATTTAAAGAATTAAATGGAGGTTTGTTATGAAAAGGATTGAGAACGAATGCCCTGCCTTTATTTCAGTTCTCCTTGTTCTGTGAAGGAGATAAGCTGATCAGTCATTTAAATGACTGCTTCGTGCCCAGGATATAGCTCATCTCAAATAGCTTTTGCATTGCTTGGGAACTCACAAAAAAAAAAAAAAAAAAAGGATCCCGCAAGTTTTCTAGAGACTGTGCACTAGTCTGAGTACACCATGTTCTCTTTGTACATAGTATCCGGGGCAGTCCAAAGCAAATAGGCACCTAATAAATCATGCTGATGTGAATGGATTAACTAGATGTTTTTACTATAGTTTAAAGTTAATCTCTCTTGGGACAAATATCAGATTATCTTTCTCTATGTAATATAATTTAAATCACAGTGTAAAAGCAAATAATCATAATTTCTTAGATGTATACTAGCCAAAAAATTTGTCACTGAGAAGCAAATTCAGAGGCACCCTTAAATCAACCCTTGCCCTAGATACTAAATTTCACTGCATCTTGTAAGAACCGATGAGCTAATATATTCTATTTATAGTTGATTCATATCCTTCTCCATCATCAAATGGGTTCCAGGAGATAAGTGAGATGTTGTCACTATGTGCAGTAACATTTTATCATTCTCTAATTCACCTCATGGGAAATAGATGGGGAAACAGTGGAAACAGTGTCAGACTTTATTGGGGGGGGCTCCAAAATCATTGCAGATGGTGATTGCAGCCATGAAATTAAAAGATGCTTACTCCTTTAAAGGAAAGTTATGACCAACCTAGACAGCATATTAAAAAGCAGAGACATTACTTTGCCAACAAAGGTCCGTCTAGTCAAGGCTGTGGTTTTTCCAGTAGTCATGTATGGATGTGAGAGTTGGACTGTGAAGAAGGCTGAGCACCGAAGAATTGATGCTTTTGAACTGTGGTGTTGGGGAAGACTCGAGAGTTCCTTGGACTGCAAGGAGATCCAACCAGTCCATTCTGAAGGAGATCAACCCTGGGATTTCTTTGGAAGGAATGATGCTAAAACTGAAACTCCAGTACTTTGGCCACCTCATGCGAAGAGTTGACTCATTGGAAAAGACTTTGATGCTGGGAGGGGTTGGGGGCAGGAGGAGAAGGGGACGACAGAGGATGAGATGGCTGGATGACATCACCAACTCGATGGACATGAGTTTGAGTGAACTCTGGGAGTTGCTGATGGACAGGGAGGCCTGCTGTGCTGCAATTCATGGGGTTGCAGAGTCGGACACGACTGAGTGACTAAACTGAACTGAACTGAACTGAATTCATTAGAAGTGCTGATGAGAAGTTTCTTTTCTTCCTCGTATTTCTACAAAAGCCTGAGTTGCAAGATTTTAAGCTCAGTGGTGAGAACACAGCTACATATTATCACCCTTGACATTTGCAGACTGAAAAGAATTCTTTTTTGGTTTCTGGCTTCCCTCACTGACTCAATAACAGGACTTATTTACTGGAGAAAGATTTAAAGACCAAACCCAGCATGTTGAAAATGGCAAGAGAATAGATTTTATAGTAAAATAGCCCTTGTCACAAATCCTGACTATTCCCCTTAATAGCTTGATAATCTTGACCTCTAGTCTTCCTCATCTATAAAATGTGGAGAAAAAGATTTGTCCTGGGGATGCTGAGTTTGTGAAGAAGAAAATACGTATGAAGCACTTAACACAAAGCCTGACAGTTTATAACTGTCAGCTCCTTCCCTCCGTTTCTCTTTTCTCTTCATCGTGTACAACATAACTCCAGAAGAAAAGATCCAGAATACATTCCTTCATCCTTTATTTATACAAATTAAAATTTTCTTTCTGCTAATATTCATTATATCACACTAAAATATGAACAATAAAATATACTAATGATGATTATTTTTATATGCACATCTTCCAAGTTGTTTGCCACATATTGTAATAAACTTCAAAGGGCATGTTTCCCTCAAATAACAGCTCTGGAGGAGGGTTATCATTAGGCCAGGCTTGATCTAGATGCTCAAAGGATGTTATCAAGAATCTGGTTTTGAAGTGTTTACATAATATACAGGCTGCTTCCTCCCCTAGTGGCCTTGTTGATGACGGAGAGAGAGGGGAATTCTTTGAGGGTGATACTGGAGAAAGCAAGAGACAGAGGCACTGAGCAGATTACCTGGTTGAAGGACACTCCTGGCAGCGGGAAATCAAATGCAAAAATAACAGAGAAAGGAGTTAATCTAGGGCCTCCCCGGCCATTGACAGATATATTGGCTTTTACTCTGAGTAAGATGCATAACCACTGGAGAATTTAGGATGAAGGAGCAACCTCTAACTTACATTTTTAAAGCTTCAGTCTGGTTGCTATGTTGAACTAGACCAAATGGAAATAAGAGTAAGGCAGGGAGATGGATCAGTAAATTTTCAGCAGGGCAGGTAGACGATTGTACCTTTGTCAAGAATACAGGGATAAGATATGGGGAAAGTTTGGATTCTGAAGTATTTTGAAGATAGAACCCTCAGTATTTTCTCATAGACTTAATGAGGAATATGATGGGAAGCAAGCAGCAAAGGATGTTAGATAAGTCTACAAGAGCAGGGACTTAAGGGAGAAAAATTGGAAATTTGGTTTTGAACATGTGGTGTTTGCGACACCTAATAGACAATTAGCATGCTTATAGCTGATTGTTTAAAGTACTTACTGTGTTCTGACAGTTTTAAGCGCCTATGCGCATTAATTTATTTAATTCTCATTACAACCACATGATTTTATTCTTTGAGGCATCCTCAGTTATCAATAATATTTATAGCCATGAGTCTGGATGAGATCACCAAGAAAGTGGGTGTAGATACAGAGAAGACCAAAGACTGAGCTCAGTGACCTCTAATAATTAGCTTTTAGAGACATGGTGGCGCTAGTGGTAAAGAACCGGCCCGCCAATGCAGGAGACAAAAAAGAGGCAGGTTTGATCCCTGGGTCAGGAAGATCCCCTGGCATGGCAATTACTCCAGTATTCTTGCCTGGAGAATACCACGGACAGAGGAGCCTGGTGGGCTACAGACCTTGAGGTCACAAAGAGTCGGACTCGATGGAAGCGATTTAGCATACACGTGGAGACATGAGCAGAAACCAGCAAAGGAGAAAGGAGTGGCCCACAGAGGAAGAGGGGAACATTAAAAATTAGCACCCTAGGAAACAAGTAAGTCTATCAAAAAAGATGAAATGATCACTGTGTCAACAGCTGCTCGTATTTCAGGTAACAGGAGAACTGAGAATTGACCACATTTCAGTGGAATGCTGAGGACAAAAGCTTGGTGGGAACAGATCCAAGAGAGACAGGAAGAGGGGAAATAGAGGCAGCTAGTGAGCACAGGCAACCCTCTGGAGGAGTTCTTCTCTAAAAGGGAGCAGAGAAATAAGGTGGCAGCTGGAAGGCAATGTGAAGTCCAGGAAAGTTTTTTGGTTTTTGATTTGTTTTCAAATTGATTTTCTTTTTAGAGAAATTTTAGTTCAGAGCAAACAGCAGGAGTAGGAAGATTTCACTCATACCTACTGAGCACACATGTAGCCTCCCCCCACCCTCAAAATCCCACACTTGAAAGAAAGGTGCATTTGTTACAAGCAATGAACCTATATTGATACATCAGTATCACTCAAAGCCCATAGTTAACATTGGGGTTCACTCTTGGTATTGTACATTCTATGGATTTTGACAAATATACATTATGCATCCACCACTATAATATTATACCTAGGAGCTTCACTGCCCTAAAAACCCTGTACTCCACTTATTCACCACTCTGTCTCCCAGCCCTAGCACCACTGATCCTATTACTTTCTCCATAGTTTTGCCTTTTCCAGAATCAAATTTTCTAAAAATCCTCAGAGCTCTGCCTATTCATATCCCCACTGCTACCCTACCCTCCAACAACTGAACTTTTTATATGGTCTCCACAGTTCTGCCTATTCCAGAATGGAATATAATTAGAATAGTACAATATGTAGCATTTGGGGATTGGCTTCCTTCACTTAGGAAGTAATATGAATTTAAGATTCCTCCATGTCTTTTCGTGGCTTGATAATTCATCTCTATTTAGCACAGAATAATATTCCACTGTCTGAATGTACCACAGTTTATTTATCCATGAGTTTACTGAAGGACATCTTGGTTGCTTCCATGTTTCAACAACTATGAATCAAGCTGCTAGAAACATCTTTATGTGGAAGCTTTTATGTGGGCACAACTTTTCAACTCATTTGAGTAAATACCAAGGAGCACAATTGCTGAATCTTATGGTGAGATATTGGAGAAGGTAATGGCACCCCACTCCAGTACTGTTGCCTGGAAAATCCCATGAACAGAGGAGCCTGGTGGGCTGCAGTCCATTGGGTCGCTAAGAGTTGGACATGACTGAGCAACTTCGCTTTCACTTTTCACTTTCATGCATAGAAGGAAATGGCAACCCACTCCAGTGCTCTTGCCTGGAGAATCCCAGGGACAGAGGAGCCTGGTGGGCTGCCATCTATGGGGTCCACAATTGGCACAACTGAAGTGACTTAGCAGCAGCAGCAGCAGCATGATGATGAGATATGTTTAGTTTTGACAGAAATTGCTAAATTGTTTGCCAAAGTGGCTGTATTCTATTGCGTTTCCACCAAAAATGACAGTTCCTACTGCTTCACATCCTCACTAGCATTTAGTGCTATTAGTGTTTTGGATTTTGGGCAAAGTGAATAGATACAGTGCTATCTCATTGTTATTTTAATTTGCAATTTTCTAATGACATATGACTTAAATTGAAGAAAGTGGGCAACACCACTAGACCATTCAGGTATGACCTAAATCAAATCCCTTATGATTATACAGTGGAAGTGAGGAATAGATTTAAGGGTCTAGATCTGATAGATAGAGTGCATGATGAACTATGGAATGAGGTTCGTGACATTGTACAGGAGACAGGGATCAAGACCATCCCCATGGAAAAGAAACGCAAAAAAGCAAAATGGCTGTCTGGGGAGGCCTTACAAATAGCTGTGAAAAGAAGAGAGGTGAAAAGCAAAGGAGAAAAGGAAAGATATAAGCATCTGAATGCAGAGTTTCAAAGAATAGCAAGAAGAGATAAGGAAGCCTTCTTCAGCTATCAATGCAAAGAAATAGAGGAAAAGAACAGAATGGGAAAGACTAGAGATCTCTTCAAGAAAACTAGAGATACCAAGGGAACATTTCATGCAAAAATGGGCTCGATAAAGGACAGAAATGGTCTGGACCTAACAGAAGCAGAAGATATTAAGAAGAGGTGGCAAGAATACACGGAAGAACTGTACAAAAAAGATCTTCATGACCCAGATAATCATGATGATGTGATGACTAATCTAGAGCCAGACATCTTGGAATGTGAAGTCAAGTGGGCCTTAGAAAGCATCACTACGAACAAAGCTAGTGGAGGTGATGGAATTCC